>JANPWL010000061.1:0-105525 GCA_027406405.1 Blastocystis sp. subtype 1 | reverse complement strand
ACCTTGTTCACCTGGTAGGGACCTGCGCATGAGAACTATGATGACACTCCGTACCAGAGACCAGAAGAAGTCCAGAAGGAAGCTGCTTCAGGAACACAACACGCTTACCAGCAAAGCGGCCGGCAAGAATGATGAGCACAGTTCCAGGGGTAATGGTGGCACGCAGCTTGCAAGGGTTGACCTTAGCGGGAGCAGCAGCTTCGACGGGGAAGAACTTCGCAACAGCCTTAGACATTATTCACCTAATCACAGAGTTAGCGACACACTCAGAGAATTGCGTTAGTAGACAGCACAGAGCTGCGTACAAAGGAGAGCACAAAAAAGAACTAATCACTTACTACTGTGGAGACAAATGTGAGCACTTTCACCCAAACAACCAGAGGAAAGGAAGTGAATTGACCCCTACAATTAAGGGAATCGTACATGGAATGAATAACACAATTGGGATCAAGGGGTTCACTCCTATTCATTTCTCTCCATAGGATTGATTTGAAGCTGGGAATTGCTGGAAGGACTGCAGAGAATCACTGGATAGAATAGATGCTAGAATTGGATTGGGGTGTGATGAGACCCACAATTCCAATAGCAAATCTAATGATGCAAACGTGTGGTGTATTCAAATCGATTGCTTGAATATAAACGCTCATCTCTCTGGGAACAGTGGATTGGAGTGTAAACAGAATGAGCCGACTAGATGTGGGTAACGATATACATGCTCACAAGATGAATAAGGATTCAGGTGTATTTGAGTGTGACTGCGCAATCCGTCTCCTATTCTGGGAATCGCATAAGCAGGCTATGTACTCGCTAACTTGGATACTATGAGGGTGTAATATCGATTCACGATGAGAATCTGATTCTCTCATCTAAAGAGTCCAGTTTCATAGTATGATTGTGATTACCCTGTATTGGGCTCGGGGAAGTCTATCTCCAGGGAGAAACAGTCCTTTTTTGATGTGAACAAGAGTTTTCCGAGATATTTCTTTTGCGTTGAAGTGAAACAAAGGAATCACCTCTAAACTATTCTGTAAAATAGAGGATGACTTATATAGCACACTCAAGGGAGTGGGTGATCGCTCTCTCATTGCCTTGGGAATCGCGTAATGAAGCATCATATAGCCTTATTTAACAGCTCCTACTCATCATATGCAGTATACTATTCATCATGCAATACGTTGGAGTGATTGCCTCACAAACTATTGAATGGTTACCCTTTGAAGATGATGGATGTAACGCCTTCCGGGAAATTTCACGGTAAGCAACAGACGAAACGACTCGCCGCTTCACTTTTCAGTATTAGTTTTAGTTTCTTCTTCTTATGAGCCAAGAAGTTATCAAACCTCAACACAATCAACTCTAGATTGAGTTAACACCTGTGAACACAATTCCTGAGAAGAAGGTGGAAAAGAAGGAAAAGGGCCTGGTACCTGCATCACACCTCATGTTACAACTAGGTCCCTCCTGACTACAGTTACATTGACCATTCCAACTTCTTCACTTGGGGAATGTAGTGATTCGCATGTTATGTGACATATAGTGTCTCCTTCCTGTCCAAGCTGGTTCGCACTGGTGGAAAGCGGCCTTTGACCGTGGAAGATCTCGGTGCTGTTGGCAAGGACTACAGGGCGTCCACTTTATATGAAGCATATAATCGAGAGTGGACGAAGGAGCAAGAGAAGAAGGAAAAGGGTAAGAATCCTTCCTTTGTGTGGGCCATGGTGAAAGCCTCGGGACTGTGGTATTGGACCGCGACATTGCTACTGTTGTTGGTTACTTGCTGTGTGGAGTTCGTTCCCACAATCCTTCTCAACTATCTTGTGAAGGATTTTGAAAGTGAAGAGCCAAGTGCGCTTTCCCCTCTCTTTTGATTTCTAGACTACACGATGCGATGGGTATACTCTATTCTTTTACTTGTTGTCCCTTTAATCGTCACCGTCATGAATTCGATGCTTTTCATGATGATGGCCAAACTCGCTGTCTCCCTCAAGTGCATGGCCTCCGAGGCCATCTACCGCAAGGCGCTGCGTTTGACCTCCACCGCCAAAGGCGACATCTCGACGGGCCAGCTTGTGAACATCATGTCCACCGATACGAACGTACTTCTGCAATTCGTGATGGCGGTCAACATCATCGCCATGATTCCCGTCATGGTTTTTTCTTTTTCTCTCCTTCACGCCTAGTTAGTCGTGTGTGTCATTCTGGTGGTTCAGCAGATGGGCAAGATCACCTGGGTGGCGATCGGCATCTACATCTTCATGCTGATCTGGCAGTTCATCTTCGTGGGCAGTGCGCAGCCCGTGCGCATGAAGGTGCTGGAGAAGACGGACGCGCGCGTGAAGCTGATGAACGAGGTGCTGACGGGCATCCGTGTGATCAAGTACTACTGCTGGGAGAAGCCGTTCAAGGGCAAGGTGCACGACCTGCGCAAGGTGGAGCTGAAGAACACGGAGAAGATGGCGTGGATCATGAGTGTGGGCATCGACTGCATGATGTCCACCATCCCCAACATCGTGCCGCTGGTCTGCTTCTCGCTGTACCCGTCCGTGATGGGCAAGCCACTCACCTCCTCCGTCGCCTTCACCTCCCTCTCTCTCTTCATCATCCTGCGAATGCCCTTCGCTATGATGCCTTTCGTTATGATGCTGCTCGTAGAGTTTAAGTAGTGTTTCCTCATGGTGGTAAGGCATAGCGTCTCCGCGAAGCGTATCAACAACTTCATGAATCTGGAGGAGGTGGACGAGACCCTGGTGAAGAAGAACCTGCCGGCGGGCTCCAAGGTGGCCTACAAGGACATCCACGGCGCGGAGAAGGTGGTGGAGGACTACGACGCGGAGCACGACGCGGTGCTGATCCGCGACGGCTACTTCGCCTGGGGCGGCAACGACAACTGCCTGAAGGACATCACCACGCGCATCCCCAAGGGCGCGCTGGTGGCGGTGGTGGGCCGCGTGGGCAGCGGCAAGACCTCGTTCGTGTCGTCGCTGGTGGGCGAGATGACGAAGAACGCGGGCGTGGTGATGGTGAACGGCTCCATGTCGCTGTCGGCGCAGCAGGCGTGGCTGGTGAACGACACGGTGCGCGGCAACATCCTGTTTGGCAAGCCGTTCGAGGAGGCCAAGTACAACGAGATCCTGAAGGTGTGCTGTCTGGAGGACGACCTGAAGGGGCTGGCGGGCGGCGACATGTGCGAGATCGGCGACCGCGGCATCAACGTGTCGGGCGGGCAGAAGGCGCGCATCTCGCTGGCGCGGTGTTGCTACTCGGACTCGGACATTGTGGTGATGGACGACCCGATCGCCGCGGTGGACTCGCACGTGGGCAAGGCGCTGTTCCACAAGTGCATCGCGTCGTACCTGAAGGGCAAGACGCGCATCCTGGTGACGAACGCGACGCAGTACCTGCACAAGTGCGACTACATCATCGTGCTGGAGAACCAGACCATCTCCCACCAGGGCACTTACGAGGAGCTGAAGGCCCAGAACATCGACCTGATGGCGCTGCTGACCGAGGAGGATGGCTCCTCGTCCTTCAGCGCGGCGCGCCGCACGGCGAGCAAGAGAGAGGAGGAGGACAAGAAAAAGGAACAGAGCGTGGTGAACGAGGCGGAGGAGCTGGAGGACGGCTCGCTGACCACGAAGGAATCGAAGAAGACAGGCAAGATGGACTGGAGTCTGTACAAGTACTACTTCCGCTGCGTGGGCACCTGCCTCGTGGTCGTGATCGTCATCCTGTTCGTTCTCAGTCTGGTGGCCAACGTGGCCGGTCAGTTCATCCTCTCGATCTGGTCCGAGGACAAGACCTGTGTCACCGAGTCCGACGAGTGCGTCGCCACCACCCAGCACTTCGTGCGTCTGTACGCGCTCGCCATGATCGGCTACTGCGTCTTCAGCATCGTCCGCACGCTGCTCATCGTCCCCGCGCGCATCCGCGCCGCACAGACCATTCACGACGATCTCACCAACGTCATTCTGGACGCGCCCGTGTCCTTCCACGACGTGACGCCCGTGGGCCGCATCCTGAACCGCTTCAACCGCGACATTGTGATGATCGACGATGAAATGCCGCGCAGCCTCGTCATGTTCATGATCCAGCTCTTCCTGCTGCTGGGCGAGCTCATCAACATCCTGTGGTCCACGCGTGGTATCATGATTCCCGTCGTGATCATCGCCCTCATCATCTTCTACATCATCCAGAAGCAGTTCCGCCGTGCCAACACCGATATCCAGCGCATCGAGGCCGTCACGCGCTCGCCCATCTATACCGACTTCCAGTCCGTGCTGCTGGGCTCGCCCTCCATCCGCGCCTACGGCCACCAGGCGCGCTTCATCGACGGCATCGAGAAGAAGCTGGACACCAACGACAACTGCCTGCTGTCGCTGCAGTGGGCCTCCTGCTGGCTGTCCGTGCGCTCCGACGCCATCGCTGCCTGCATCCAGTTCCTCACGGCCGCCATCTCCAACCTGGCAACCTCGCTCATCTCACCCGGCCTGCTGGGCGTGGCGCTGTCCTCCTGCGCGGGCATCAGCGATCTGCTGAAGCAGGTGGTGAAGATGCTGGCACAAGCCGAGGCGCAGATGAACTCCGTCGAGCGTGTGAAGGAGTACATCGACAACGTGAAGCCCGAGCCGCCCATGATCACGGATGTGCGACCGCCGGAGGGCTGGCCGAGCGAGGGCAAGATCGAGTTCAAGGACGCGAAGCTGCGATACCGCGACGGCCCGCTGGTGATGAAGGGCGTGAACCTGACGGTGGAGCCGCACGAGAAGGTGGGCGTGGTGGGCCGCACGGGCGCGGGCAAGTCGACGATGATGATCGCGCTGTTCCGCATCACGGATCTGTGCGAGGGCTCCATCGCCATCGACGGCATCGACCTGGCGACGCTGGGGCTGGAGGACGTGCGGCGCGCGCTGTGCATCATCCCGCAGGACCCCGTGCTGTTCTCGGCGTCGGTGCGGTTCAACCTGGACCCGTTCAACGAGGCGAGCGACGAGGACATTTGGAGCGTGTTGGAGCAGGTGGAGCTGAAGGACGCGATCGAGCGGCTGCCACGGGGCCTGGACGACGACGTGCAGGAGGGCGGGTCGAACTTCAGCGTGGGCGAGCGGCAGCTGATCTGCATGGCGCGCGCGCTGCTGAAGCACCCGAAGATCCTGATCATGGACGAGGCGACGGCGTCGCTGGACAACGAGACGGACACGCACCTACAGCACATGATTCGCAAGCAGTTCGCGACGTGCACGGGGCTGACCATCGCGCATCGACTGAACACCATCATGGATGCGCATCGCGTGTGCGTGATGGACAAGGGCGTGGTGGCGGAGTACGACACGCCGGCGAACCTGCTGCGGAAGGAGGGCGGTATCTTTAGAGGCATGGTGATTGCCGCGAACGACCCGACGCTGTTCGACATGGTGCCTGGCTGTGAGGACATGAAGGAGTTGCTGAAGAAGGAGGATACGAAGGAGGATGCGGAGTAGGTTATGTAGTATTTGGGTGTTTGTTGGGATAACGGAGTTGAAGAATCAGACAATTGCTTTTGTTGAAGTGCTAATGAGCAATCTCACTAAGATAGGTGATTATGAGTTGTTGGAGAAGAAGAATGAAGGGTATGAAAGAGACTGAGGGAATGAAGCATAGAGAGTGGTTTGACGAATTCAAAGCACGTAATCGGAATACGAATGAGATTGTATTGATGGCAAGAGTGAAGAATGGGCTGGATGAGAAGGGAATCGAATCACGCTTTCCCCAACTCAAAGAATGTGATAATGAGCATCTAGTGAGGTATATAGATGTTGTGAAGAAGGATGACGAGTTGTGGGTAGTGATTCCCTCCAGAGTTGACAGAATAGATTGTAATGGAGAACTGTGATTGCTATTCTCTCTCGCAATTCTTGGAACATAAGGATTACATGACAGAGGAGCAAGTGCGTGAGATCGCCTATGGTTGTTTATTGGGATTGAACTGTCTTCATGAGAGAGGCATCATGCATGGAGTAAGCATTCTGAAGTAAGAATGATTGAATAGGACGTGAGACCAGTGAATCTGTTCCTGACTGAAGATGGTGTATTGAAACTGGGTTACTACGGACTAACAACACAAGCAGAGTGTTATTCCATCAAGGGTATAGGTTGTAAAGGAGTTCGCAGTTTTGGTCCTGAGGTGTTTAAAGGAGAGTATGAGATGCAGAGTGATGTGTGGTCATTTGGAATTGCTTTGATTGAAATGATGGGAATTACTCCATACGTTAAGTATGAGAACAACTGTTTACCTACAATGAGCCGCTATTATAAGTATCCATTTAATGAATATGACATGGAAACATCAGAAATACTGATTGATTTCCTTCAAACTTGTTTTGAGTGTGTTCATGCAAGACAGGATGTGAAGTGGTTGCTGAATGTGAGTGTGCTGTGAAGGAGAATGATGAGTAGCATCCATTTATGAGGGAATATGAAGAAGTATTGATTCCATTTGTGAAGATCCTGAAGTATCAGGAGTATTGTGAATTGACACTAAAGAGTGATGTAAAGGATGCTTATCTGGTGTTGTGTAAGAATGAATTGTGTTGGTTTGATGAAGGCGTGATCGAGAAATCCCATTCTGTTGTAGTGGAATTAGGTTTGAATCGAGTGATCGAAGTGAGTATTGACTCGCATGCGTTGCTTAGAGTGAATGGAGAGGAGGCGAAGGGAATGGAACAGGCTCAAGTGTTGGATTTGAGTGATGATGGAGAGAGATGGGAAGGAGATGTGTTGAACAACGAACCCTATGGTTGGGGTGTGCTGTATGACAGTGAGAATAGAATGGTGTATGAGGGATTCCGAATTGGAGACGTGAATGTATGCTACGGCACTCAATACTACTCTGATATCCAGAAAGTGGAGTATGAAGGAGAATGGTTTGAAGGAAGACGATGGGGAAGAGGCATTCAGTATGATCGAAATGGAAAGACAGTGTTTGATGGAGAATGGATGGATAATGAACCAGTAATCAAGAGAGTAGTGCTGACTGAAGAGAATCAACTCCTTCACAATCACATTGAAGAACTGGTGGTGCAAGACAGCAGTTGCAATGGATCAGAATGGACTGCATTGGATTTGTCTTTCATACCCAGTTTGCGATTGTTTGAAGTGGGTTATCACTGCTTTACGAGTGTGAATGAAGTGAAGGTGATTGGATTGAATCAATTGGAGAGAGTGGTGATTGGAAGGGATTCCTTTTGGCACTTTAGTGATTCATGTACAAATGCTCATTTCTGTGTGAAGAATTGTGAGAGACTGAGAGAAATGAAGATAGGCTGTTGGTCCTTCAATCATTATGGAGCGTGTGAGATTGAGAATCTGCCTTCTTTGGAAGTGATTGAAATGGGACAAGTGAATGAGTATAATCGCAGTTTCCTTTGTGCTTCATTGGAATTGAAGAGTAATTCTCAAAGAATGAAATGATGAATAGACTTGCCCCGTTTGAAATCTCTTCTGTTTGGTGGATATGTATTCGGGGCTTGTTCTCGTGTGGTGTTTGAGAGTGAATCTACCAGAAAGAGAATGACAAATAGATTTGCCTGAATTGATTTCCATTCAAGTGGGAGAGAATGCATTCCAATTCAGGGATGATGACTCAACTGAATTGATCATGCGAAGTGGTGATAATGAAGAGAGAATGATGCATAGACTTGCCTAAACTCACTTCATTCACTACTGTTAAAGACAGCAATTCATTCCGCTATCCTTGTTCCATCCTTTTGGAGAGTATTTCCAATCACTCTAGCCTCACAAGCAGATATGCCCTCTCTCACCACTGTCTTTCTCCCTTATGCATTCGAGACGAGATATCAATCGTCTCTTAGCAGTACTCACCATCGGAGGGAATGATGAATAGACATTGGTGGATGGATCACGCATCCAAACGTACCTAAACACAATCCCAGTTCAAATGTTCATTCGGTTGATGAATTCATGTCGATGAAAGAGAGTGTTGAAATGCTGATTGTGGATAGTAATGCATGCAATGATACGCGCTTTACGGCATTGGATTTGTCAGTTTTCTCAAATCTGAAGGTGTTTGAAGTGGGAGACTATTCCTGTGTGTATGTAAATGAAGTGAAATTGATTGGATTGAATGGATTGGAGAGAGTGGTGATAGGAAAGCGTTGCTTTAGAAAGAAAAAGGAGAAGAATCCAGATCGTCATTTCTATTTGAAGAATTGTGAGCGAGTGAGAGAATTGAAGATGGGTTGTGGTTCCTTCTCTGATTATTCCGTGTGTGAGATTGAGAATGTGCCTTCTTTGGAAGTGATTGAAATGGGAGAATTGAATGAAGAGAGTCTCAATTTCAATTGGGCTTCCTTGGAATTGAAGAGTGATTCTGAAAGAATGAAATGATGAATAGACTTACCCCGTTTGAAATCTATTCTATTCTGTGATGATGCATTCCATTATTGTTCTCGTGTGGTGTTTGAGAGTGAATCTACCAGAAATAGAATGACGAATAGACTTGCCTGAATTGATTTCCATTCAATTGGGTACTAGTGCATTTCGATTCACTGATGATAAATCAAGTGAATTGATCATGCGAAGTGGTGATGGTGAAATGAACTGATGAATAGACTTGCCTAAACTCACCACACTCACTGCTAATGGAAACCGCAGTTATTCATTCCAGTATCCTCGTTCCATCACTCTGGAGAGTGCTTTCTGTCTCTTTATCCTCACAAGCAGACATGCCCTCTCTCACTGATGTGTCTTTCTTTCGCGCATTTCATTACCGGGACAACGCTGCAGTTTCTGGAGGTCTGCTTCATTTCACCTTGTTCACTCTAAGATATTGGTGATCTCTCTAATTATGTTATGCCATTTCCATAATGAGACGGTTATCAAATCTTCTCTTTCTTCCAACACGCAGTATCTACTCTTCCTCCATATGAGGGTCATCCTATTCATTTTGATATACCCTTGCTCTTAAAGAAAATAGTGGGATTCAGGGAGTATGACAGAAATACGATTCAAGTCCCATCTGTTCATGAATCAGCAATACTCTCCATTCACAACTCCCGATCATTCATACACCCACATACACACCATCCACCGATCTCCACCTCTCTAAAGCCCACGCAACACACTTCCATGCAAACCGCACCACTTTTTCGTGCGTCGAATCACCTTCATTTTCCCATTCAACCACTTCCATGCTGCGCAATCCTATTCTCATCCTGCTCCTCCTCCTTGTTTCAATCGGCTCCTGCAAATCAACACGTGCAATTCGCGTGATGGATCATCTCGGCTTCTCTCTGACCTCCTACACCGCCTATCAACACGAGGGAGACAAACGGATCCATTGCAGCACAGATGCAGCGAAGGCAACGTGGTCCCTCTCTCCCGTTGTCGATCAAGTCGTTATCAACGAAGAAGGAGTGCTAACCATTCATACCAATGCACTCATACCTCGGACTGTGTTTACAATTCGCGCTGTTGCAGAAGGCGAGGAATTCGTTCTCCCCTTCGCGATTGCTGTCCAGGAGTGCGAATTCGGCAGTACGACTACCCTGGAGCTGATAGCGAAGAGCACGATGAACCTGTTTCAGTTGTACAATGACACGGCTCTTGTTTACAACGATACGCTAACGATGCAAACGCTCTGCATTCCCCACACGCACTACCGCTACACCTACAAACCGCTGCTGGATACCTATCTGCGCGTGTATCGCGACGAGAACGCTCTCTACCACACGGGCTTTCTGGGCCGCGACAAGCCATGTGAAGGGTTCTTTTCCAACGTGGAATCGGATCCCATCGCCATTTCCTTCCCTTCCGTGGTGTCCATTGCTCCTGACGCCGAGAAGAAGCTGCTGGTGTCCACTTCCGGCCTCGTGGCGTCCATCTCCATCGATCCTCCTCTCCCCTTCGATTCCAGCACCAACACCGTCACCATCACGGGCAACGAGTCGGGAAAAGCCACCTACACCATCACTGCCGTATCTCCCGATGACTCAAACAAAGCCTCCTCCACCTTCACCGTGTACCACGGCGAGTGCCCCGAGCACTACCGCCGAGTGAAGGCTCGCGTGTTCGACAGCTACACCGCCTACGCGCTGCCCGACGTGGAGACAGCCCTGAGCTACAACACGGAGCAAACCTTCTGCATTGCTGCCTACGCCTTCCGCGTCGAGTACTACAACAAACAGTCCACCGATGCCTCCACACTGCTGCTGGAGGAGGAGGGGGCCCCCATTTTCCGATTCCTCCCCGAGACCCAAACGCCCTACTTCTACTCCTTCGCCTTCACGCACGCGCCGGCGATCGCCTTCAACTCCACGCTCTCCTTCTTCGTCGGCTCTGCCTCCAAGCACTGGACCGATCTCTCCTTCAAACCCAAACACTGGCGGCAAGGCGTGGCTGGAAACTGGGGCGCCTTCGACCGCCACGGCGCGGCGTATTTCCGCGGGAGTTTTGGGGTGGAGAGCGTGGCGGCCTTCTCGTATGTGCTGCTGAAGCTGGCGGGCGAGGGCGATGCGATGGTGTTGCTGAACGGCGCGGAACAGGGCACGCAGACGCTGCGTACCACGACGAGTGTCACACGCGTGGTGCTTCTGGCCTCTGCCCTGCAGCAGGGAACCAACTGTCTGGCGGTGCGACTGCGTGGCTCGGCCAATGCCGCCATTCACTTCGCGATGCAGGCCGAGCCGACCAACACGCCGCCCCTGCCGCTGACTGACGGCGTGGCTTCCGCCGTGCAGGAGCACCCGAACCCGGATTACCCGCCCGAGAACGCCTTCGCCGACTCCAAGACGAAGGCGTGGCGCGCGATGAGTTTTCCCGCGGAGCTGATCTTCACCTTCACCGACACGGAGCAGATCGTGAACCAGGTGGTGATGCCTCAGCCGCGCGGGAGCCAGACGTTCTCTCTGCAGATCTTCGGTGTGACGAACAACCGTCGCGAGCGTCTGGCGGCCTTCAACGACGCGATCTTCGAGGGCGGCGAGTGGGGCGACATCCCACTGTCCTTCGGCAACGTGCGGGCCTTCCACGCGTACCACCTGCGCTTCGACAGCAGCGCCAACGCCACGCTGGACGTGAAGCGCGTGAAGTTCTTCTCTCGCCCTCTGTTCGCCTGTCCCGCGCACCGCAGGCTGGTGGGCGTGCTGGAAGGAACCGATGTGACACAACACTGCCCGTGGGGCTTCACGGGCCGCAAGCTGCTGCACTGCGAGCGTGACGAGGCGTCGAACGACAAGGCGGTGTGGCGAGAGGACGTGACGCAGTGCTTCGAGACCAACCCCGACAGTGGGCTGGACTTCGTGGACTGGTCGTTTACCATCAAAGGCATGTCGGCGGGTGAGTGGGAGCGCAGAGAGAAGCAGCTGACGGAGATGCTGGTGGCGAACACGTACCTGCGCGAGAAGAACATCCGCTTCCTGTACCAGGACTGGAACGCCGAGCAGGAGCAGACCGAGGTGACGGTGGCCGTGCGCTGCACGCTGGACACGCTGTTCGGCGAGCTGATCCAGCGGGACCTGAAGCGACTGGCGCCCGTGTTCGACGCGGCGGTGAAGGAGGCGGTGAGTCCCTCCTTCGACGCACACATCCTGTCCGTGCACATCCGCCACCACGTGAACTGGGTGGCAGTAATCGTCGTAACGATTGTGGTACTCCTGTCTTCAATGGCGCTTCTGTACTACAAGGTGCGCAGCAAGAACACGACACTTCGCCAACTGAAGAAAGACGCACTGTTGGCTTGTCCTGTTTGTAACAAACACTCCAGTTGAACGCGTCGTCCCGCTCCTGCACGTTGTCCTCGCCCTCCGCCTCCTCCAGCGCGCAGAAGCTCGCGAAGTGCTCCGGTCTGTGACTCTATTCCTCACACGCCACACCCACACCCCTACCGCATCGTAGTACTCCTTCGGCACGTCGGGCATCACGTCGTACGGGTCGCTCGCGCGGAACTGGATGCCGCGGAAGTTGTAGTTCCAGCCGTTCTCGGAGGGCACCAGGAAGAAGCCCAGGTACTTGTCGCTGAACAGCACCGGACAGCCCGTGAACATCGTGTTCGCGTCGAAGCCCGTCTCCGACACACCACCGTCCTTGCACTGGCGGCCCCACTCGTAGCCCTCCTTCGTCACCGTGTAGCCGGACACGCGCACCGACCCGGGGATAAACGAACACACCACCACCGCCGTCTTCTTCCCGTCCCACTCGGGGTGCTTCTCCAGGAACGCCGCGTGCGTCGCCACGTCGCGCGTGCTCAGCCCGTGCAGGTCGGTCGGCTGCGTGTGGATCCACCCAAGCGGCTCCAACCCCTCCAGCAACTCGTGCTTCGGCAGCGCGTCGGGCAGCTTCACGCACTGCGAGGAACCCATCTGCGGTGGCAACACGATCACACGGATCTCCTTGATGTGCGGGTCGTCGGGCAGCGACACGCCGTACAGGAACCCGCCGATCTCCACGCGCAGGTCCGCCACGCACACGAACTTCTTCAGCAGGTTGCTGGGCAGCACGTAGGTGTTCTCGCCCTCCAGGCAGGGCTGCACGCTCAGCTGCTTGACGCGCATCGCCAGGTTGGCGGCGGACAGCGCGCGCGTGCGCCAGTCGGTCTTGGAGGCGAAGGTCTGCTGCTCGTACTGCGAGGTGGTGGTGACGGTCATCTCCTCGCCCAGAATGTTGGTGCTGCGCGTGGTGACCGACACCATCTGACTCTGGTCGCGGCTGTTCGTCTCGATCTCCGCCATCTGCTGGCGTTGCTGCGAGGGCGGCGTGATGGGCATGCCCAACACGATGTCGCGGATCTCTGAGTCGGTGAGCGAGCTGACGGACACGTTGTTGGCCTTGCAGTACTCCGCCAGGATCAGGTCCGTCAGGTGGCTCTCCACCTCCTTCCACTCCTCGTCGGTGAAGGACGGCCAGATGTGGTGCGGCTGCGTGATCGTGTTCGCGGTCGGCTTCATGATGGCCGACGCCTGCACGGGACTCATGCGGAAGGCGCGGAGAATCAGCACGAGGCGCGAGAAGGCGGTGTAGGAGGAGATCGACTTCAGCCAGTCGTCGTACAGATTGAAGAGGTCGTTGGAGGGCCCCGTCGCCTTCAGCACGTGGTCGGCGATCTTCTCCACCTTCGCCAGCGCCATGAAGGGCAGGTCCAGCTCGCTGTTCTTCAGAATGGTGTTCGGGAAGTCCACCAGTTGGCTCTGCATCGCGTCCATCAGGTTCTTGCGCGTCACGATGATCTGTCGGGGCAAGTCCTCCACCGGCGTGGAGTGCATCAACGCACTCACCTCCTCCGCCGTCTTGAACTTGGCCAGCTGCGTGAGGCGCTTCTGGCCCGCCCATACGGACGTGTGGATCACCTTCAGGAACAGCTGGCCGGTGCGCGGGTTGATCACCGCCACGAAGCCGTTCATGGGCTTGGTGGTGGTGTTGCCCTCGAAGGTCTGGTGCATCGTCACGCGGTACACGTTGCTGTCGTCGACGAACCACGTGATCTGGTTGTTGAACAGCTCCTGGTAGTTCTGGCTGCTCAGCATCGGCTCTGTCGGCTCGCTCGAGTACAGTTGCAGTCCGCTGCGAATGCGATCGCGCAGCACCGTCAGCGCAGGGTTCGCCTTCATGATACGCGCCATGGCACGCTGTAACACGTTCTTCGCACCAGGGATGTAGTGTCCAAAACCGCTGTACATGTTGTACGCCAGATCGATGCCGAGCAGCACGCCGGTGGGCGACGCGTACTGCGTCATGGAATCGGCGATGTAGTCGTTGAACTTGGCGCGGCAGTAGCGCTCGATGTCGTGCGAATCGTAGTCGCCCCAGCGCAGCTGCACGTCGAACCAGTACTCTTGCGCGGGCTGCTCCGTGAACTCGTCCTTGTCGTCGTGCAGCAGAGAGGGCTTGCAGGTGTTCCAGCGATGTGCGGCGCGCAGAATCACGTCGGAGGCGGAGCTGTTCATCTTGTACGACTTGCGCGGGTGCACCGTCACCTTCTCCACACTCTCGATCGCCAGGTTGTCCAGCTCCTGATCGAACACCTGACACAGATCGGTCACCACGTTCTCGTGGATCTTCTGCCATAGGTGCGCGCGGAAGATCTGGATCAAACTGATCTTCAGCGTGGGGATCTTGCCGTGCATGAAGATGCCCGTCAGGTCCAGCTGCACCTGGAAGCCCACGTACACGTTCGCACGGTTGATGGTCGGCGACCACCACAGCGTGAAGCGACGGTTCGGGATCTGGTTCAGACCGCTGCGCTGCGCGTTGGTCAGCTTCTTGTACTTCATCTGCTCCTCGAAGCCCGACGCCTTCTCCCAGAACAGACCCTCCCATGTGGGGAACGCCGTCGCCTTGAACAGCGTGTGCTCCAGAATCGTCTCCACACCGCCCAGGTGCTGGATCACATCCGTGCGGTAGTTGTTCAGGTTCCACAGGCGGCCGTCGTGGCTCTGGTGCGTCCACCACAGCTGGTTCCAGCGCATCAGCGTGTACTGCTTGAACACCAGCCGCGTGCGGTAGCCCTTGTCGTACGCCAGCGTGTGCCGGTCGCGCTGGAACAGCGTGTTGATGCGCGGCAGACCCAGCTCCCACGAATCGTTCAGGTCCTCGTAGGTGAGTCGCCGGTTGCGCGCGTTCGCCTCCGCCTTCTTCAGCGCGTACTCCGCCCAGACGGCCTGGGAGGACTGAATCTCGCTGAGCCAGGGGGTGATGTAGCGGAACAGGTTGGGAATCAATTGGTCCTCCTCGTGGCTCATGCCGTTGCGGAAGTGCGTGATACCCGCACTGGTCTGCTTGGCCACGTTCAGGTCCGACTGCGGAATCAGGATGTGGCCCATGCTCATCATGCCCAGCCCGCCCAGCTCCTTCGGCGTGTAGAACACCACGGGCGGGAAGCGCGAGGGCATCTTGCTGTTGAGGCCCACCTTGATGCGCGTCTGGATCTTGTTCTCGCACTTCACCAGGATGTCCAGCATCTCCTCCGTGTTGATCACCGCCTCGCGGAAGTAAGTCATCAGCCCGATCAGCGCCGTGTTCCACTTGTTCGCCACCTTCGTGAACGTCGTACCGCCGCTGCTCATCAGAATCTGCCGCACGTGGTTCTCGAACGCCTTCATCTCCTCCTCGCTTACGCGCAGATACGCCAGTGCCGTCTGCTCCTTCGTGCTCTCGTTCTGCAGCGGCCACGTCCCGTCGCGCGCCTGCACCTGCTCCTCGCGCGGCGTGCGCACCTTCGGCAGGATGCGCACCTCGAAGCCGCACATGTCGAACAGCAGGTTCGGGTTGTCGCGCGAGTACACGCACACGAACGATCGCTCCCACTCGAAGGTGGTCAGCGACCGCGGCAGGCGACTCTTCATGTTCCAGAACACGGCACGGCCCAGGTTCACGTCGTGCTTCATCAATCGCATGCGCGCGTCACGCGGCCAGCACTTCTTGTTGTTGTAGCCCACGATGTTCTCGTTGTTGGGGTCCGGGTGCTCCGTCAGGAAGCGTTGAATTAAATCCTTCGCCTCCTCCGCCGTGAACCGGAATACGATGTACACCTTGTCCACATTGCGCGTGTACAGCCGGATCGGGTGCCGCGTCTCCGTCTCCGTATCGTGGAAGGTCAGATACTTGTTCGGGAGTGTCGGCGGACCTGCCAGCTCCGACGCGCGCGTCATGCCAAGCAGCAACAAGTCCAGAATCAGCCCGTAGTACTGGAAGATGAAGCCAGCGAACTGCAGGCCGGGAATCAGCCCGTAGTGATTGACGTGCTCCATGTCCTTGAAGGTGATCTTCACGTTGCTCTTCTTCGACATGTAATCCGCCAGGTTCGGGTCCACGATCAGCCGCAGCAGACGCGACAGCAGCGTCGGGTCGATCTTCTCGAACACCTTGTCGAACGGCGCCTCCATCAGCACGTCGCACTCGCCGTTGTCGCAGGACCAGAAGTCCGTCAGGTTGTTGATACCCTGGCAGAACTTGTACACCAGGTACGGCTGGGGCTCCTCGTCGCTCGGCTTCACCCAGTTGGGGAACAGCTTGCGCTTGTCCGCCTCGTACCACAAGTACTGGTCCAGGTACGCGTCCGTGATCTTCTCCAACGGGTCGATCTCGTACACGGGCACCAGGTGCGAGTACAGGTCCAGGAATTGCAGCCCCACGTCCTTGAACACGTGCTGCGACATCAGGTACCGCTTGATCTGCTGCAGCGTCTCGTGCGGGTTGTCGAAGCCGTGCTCGATCAGCGCCAGCTCGTCGCGCTGCAGCTGGTTCATGCGGCTCGCGCTGTTGTAGTTCTCGCGCAGCCGCTCCAGCGCCAGCGTCAGCAGCTTCGTGTCGTGCTTGTACTGCACGGGCGGGAACGGGATCGGCGAGAAGTGCCGCGACTCCAGCCAGTTGATCGCCGTGTTGTAGATGGCCGCGCCCTCCTCCGCCGACACGTACGGGCCGTCCTTCAGGTAGTTCTGCTGGCGCTCCTGCTCCTTCTTCAGGAAGAGACGCGTCAGCCGGCCCACGTTCTTCTTGCACACCGTCTTGTCCACCGTCGCGCCGCGGCGGATGCGCTCGCGCACGTAGTGCGCCACGTTGGTCCACCAGTCCGCCTTCGCCTTCACGTACCGCTGAATGAGCGACTCCACGGCGGGCGGCATGCCCGGCACCTTCCACGGGATGTTCGCCTTCCAGCAGCGCCACGCCTCGGAGAGGTGCTGCAGGATGGTGGCGGCCTTGTTGTTGCGGATGCCCTCGGGCATCATGTCCGTGATGTCGTGGATCACCGACTGCCTCAGCTCCAGATCGTAGTGGCTCTCCACGCGCTGCTTCGTCACCGTGTGCGGCACGGCGTCGCTGTGCCGGCCCTCGAACTGGCGCGCCAGCAGGTTCTGCAGCCAGCGCTCCAGTAGCGGGACAATGCCGCGCAGGAAGAAGAGCCACACGCGCCAGCCGGGGAACCAGAAGCCGCAGCCGGGGCCCTTGCCGACGGGCCCGGTGTTGAAGCGGTAGTAGATGAGGTGCTTGAGGTCCTTGCACATGCGCACTTGGCGCATGAGGCGGTACTTGTAGCGGTACATGCCCGTCAGCTGCCCGATGTGCGCGAAGCAGTACTGCAGCCCGTCCGCCAGCTGGTACGCGTCGATGTTGCCCAGGCGGAACTGCACGTTGCAATCCACGATGATCTTCGTCAGCCGCAAAATCTCGCGCGTCAGGTGGAACGCGTTGCCGAAGCGGCTCTTCTTGCGCTCCTTCGTCGTCAGCGTCTTCACCGGCTTCAGGTTGAAGTTGTAGTCCAGGTGCAGGTAGTTCAGCCCGCGCCGGTGGATCATCAGGTTCAGCGTGTTGAAGCCCTGCCGCACCACCTGGATGCCCGCCTCCACCCAGTCCTCCTCCGTCGTCTGGAAGAACTTCGTGCTGCGCAGCGAGCGGATCAGGTCGCGTCGCTTCTGCGCCTATTCCTCAGTAAGTCTTTCAGCAGGCACCTTCGGCGGGCGGCGGTGGAGCTGGTTCATCACCCAGCACTTCAGCAGCTTTTGGTAGGACACCTTCACCTTCGTCGGCAGCTCGAACGACACGTGCTCGCGGAACCACGTGTTCACCAGCGGCACGTCGAAGCACCGCCGCGTGCGGCCCGACCGCAGGTTGAACGGCCGCGGCGCGTTGTACAGCGCGATGCCGTCCGCCGTCGTCTCTATGTGTTATGAGAGGGTGACGAGACAACCGGTGAACAGCGGCGCGCCCGCCAGCAGCGGCAACACGCCCTCGGGCAGCACGAACTCTTCTTCCAGATCCACGTCCTGTCCGTCAGTTCCCACTCTGACACTCACCACACAACTGTGACTCTTCTCGCTGATGAAGGCAGGAATCGGGTTGATGATGGGATCGTAGAAGAAGGCGGGCTGATCAGGATCATCGCTCTTGATGTACGCCGACGCGGGCATGTGGTAGGTGGGAATGGCGCAATGCTTCGTGCGGTCGTTGTACATGTACGGGTACGCGATGCGGTACTCCGTGCGGATCGGGTTGCGCTGGATGATCTTGTTCACGTCGTTGAACTCGTTCCAGTCCTCGTCCACCTCCACGTCGCGGTCGAGCGGCTCGTACTTCGGACCGCCGGGGATCGCCACGTTCAGCGCCTTCGCCGTGAAGAAGGACTTCTTGTCGAACAGGTAGAAGTAGTTCTGGTCCGTGATGTCCGTCAGCAGCTGGTTCGACAGCCGGTACAGGTTCGCCATGATCGCGATCGACAGATGCCAGCTCTTGTACGACGGACCGTTCGTGTAGGCCCTGTCGTCGGACAGCGGGCGGTGGTCGTACAGCCAGTCGATGACTGCCGCGTCGTCCTCGGGCGACAGGTCCAACATCTGGATCGCGTCCAGCGGCTCCACGTCCAGGATGTTGTCGCCGTAGTCCAGCGGGGGTTCTTCGTCGTCGAAGGGCGGGAAGCGCATTCGCTTGAAGTTGCGGCGATCGCGCTTCTCCTTGCGCATCATCACCCACATCGTCGACCACTGCGCGATGAACACCGGCTCGATCACCATCGGCACCTCGTTCACCAGCGTGATGGCGCCCGTGATGTGATACAGAACCTTCACCATGCGCACCTGCTCCCACGGCATCGGCATGTTCTCCAGCAGCTTTAGGATCGCGTGTGGCATAAATCTACGCGTGAAATGACGTATAAGGCGCGTACTTCAGCGCGCCCAGATACACACGCTTGTCATTTCGGAATTTGCGGGACGAGAGGTCGCCGTGGTCCTTCACGATCTTGCGGAGGTGTTCCACAGGCATCTCGATGGTTTGCATGTTCACGATGGTTTTCTTCTCCACCTGGTTGAACTTCTTCATTCGTCGCTGTTGCCACTTCCGCGAGCGAATGATCAGCGCCTCATCGAGCTTCTCCTTCTCTTCCTGCTCGATGTGCATTTGGATGTCCTCGTCTTCTTCCCTCTCAATCTCGTTGGCACTCATTGAAAAGGAATGGGTTCAAATGGGAGTTGCACGGCGGAATCTGGAATGAGTGGGAATTGGGGAGTGTTGTTTGTTTTGTGTGTTGTGTTGGTGTTGTTGGAGTGTGTGAAGATAGAAGAAGGGGGAAGGAAGGGAGGAAGTGGATGGGAGGGAAATGAGAGAGAAAAGTGAGAAATGAATGAAGGAAGGTGATGAAAAGAGGTAGGAGAGTCGATGGCTTGATTGTCGTCATTACGAAGTCGACCTCGTTTCCCTTCACCAATCAAACATACGCGGAATGACCTTCACAACGGCAGTCCCAACCATTCCATCCGCTGTGCCATCCCTCAAACAAATCCTCCTCAAACGGCAATACACATGTTTCCATACTCTGACAAGATTCTAGTATGTGATAACGGAACGGGAGTACGAAGAAATCCACACACGATGATTCTCTAGATTGTGAAAGCGGGCTACGCGGGAGACAATGTGCCCAGAGTCCAGTTCCCTTCGCTGATCGGTCGGCCAATGCTTCGGGCGGAAGAAGACTATGTCGGCGACATCACGCTGAAGGTGCGTTTCATAATGGATCCATTATACTCATAGGATTTGTTGGTGGGAGACGAGTGCAACGAGGCGATGCGCGCGTTGAACATCACCTACCCCATCGAGAACGGCGTGATCACGCGCTGGGACGATATGGAGGCGCTGTGGAAGTACACATTCGAGACGAAGCTGGGCGAGCACACATACGACGACAAGCGAATCATGTTGACAGAAGCGCCGCTGAACCCGCGCGACAACCGGCGGAAGATGGCGGAGATCATGCTGGAGAAGTTTTGCTTCGGAGGCATGCAGTGCAAGCCCCAGGCCATGCTGACGCTCCATTCGCGCGGATCCAACACGGGCGTGGTGGTGGACAGTGGCGACGGCGTGACGCACGTGATGTGCGTGTACGAGGGCTACGTGCTGAACCACCTGACCCGGCGATTGAACATCGCGGGTCGTCACGTGACGCGGCACCTGCTCAGCCTGCTGCAGCAGCGCGGCTACGCGCTCAACGCGACGGCGGACTTCGAGGTGGTGCGCGAGATGAAGGAGCGCCTGTGCTACGTGGCGTACAGCTTCGAGAAGGAGATGCGGCTGGCGGACAACACGACGGTGCTGATGAGCGAGTACCAGCTGCCCGACGGGCGGGTGGTGAAGCTGGGCAGCGAGCGCTTCGAGGCGACGGAGGCGCTGTTCAAGCCGGAGCTGATGGGCCTGGAGTGCATGGGCCTGTCGGAGATGGTGTTCGACGCGATCCAGAAGGCGGAGGTGGACCTGCGGCCGATCGTAGGGGAAAATGGGGGGAGTGAGGGGTAGTTCTACAAGAACATCCTGCTGTCGGGCGGCACGAGCATGTTCCCCGGCCTGCCGTCGCGTCTGGAGAAGGACATCCGCGAGATGTACGTGAGTCAGATCTCGAAGGGAGAGATCAACCACGTGGCGAAGTCGATCAACGTGATCGCGCAGCCGAACCGGAAGCACGCGGTGTTCACGGGAGCGGCGGTTTTCGCGAAGTACATTGCGAATCGCGTGGACGAGTGGATCAGCAGAGCGGAGTGGGAGGAGAGTGGCGCGAGAGTGTTGGATAAGATGTAATCTGTGTGGGGTGTTTGTTCTCTTGAGAATTGGCAGCATTTCCCTTCTTCTTGGGGTGTTATTGTAGTTTGCTGTGTGTTTGGTCATGAGCAGTGATGGGGTGGAATCGGAGGGAATGGATGCTAAGAAACCGCGTTTGCCGGAGAAGGGGTACTTTGCTTTTTTTGTTGTTGGTAATGGATTAGAGACGATGGAAAATTGAGAAAATGTGTAAAACACACATGCATAGGTGCTCCATCCAGTTACATCGCCTGCTTTCCAAAGAATGCTAAACCAGTACCTACAATCGGAATCCAACGCTGGAACAGTGGGGTAGTGATTGACAAGCACGGAGAATCCGCCTTCCATGCTGATATCTTTAGGAAGCGGTTATTGAAGGCGAGGAATACGGAATTAAGTAGGGTCGAACATAACCAGATACTGAATTTGAGTGACGATGGAGGGAGATGGGAGGGAGATGTTCTGGATAACAAGCCTTGTGGTTGGGGCGTATTGTTCGATTCAGAGAACAGACGGACGTATGAGGGCTTTCGGGTTGGCGATGTGAATGTGTGCTACGGCATTAGCTTCTATCCTGACAGTGGAGTGATTGAGTATATGGGCGAGCTGTGTGGAGGAAAGCGATGGGGAAGAGGCACTCTGTACAACCGAAAGGGAGTGGAGGTGTATTGTGGGGAGTGGATGAATAACGAGCGCTTGGAAAGAAGAGTGCTGGTAAGTGGAGAGCTACCCTTTCTTCACAACCGCATTGAAGAGTTGTTTGTTGGGAATGGGAGTTGTAACGGAGACGAATGGGAAGTGTTGTCTCTTTCCTTTATGCCGGGGTTGCGCGTGTTCCGAGTGGGAAGTGACTGCTTCAAACAGACAAGGATGCTGACCATCTGCGGGCTGAAGAAGTTGGAGGAAGTGACTGTTGGGCACCATTGTTTCATGGGAGATGAGAACAGCAAGAAGCCAAGCTATTTGATAGTGAAGGATTGTGATGCGATGAGAGGACTGATGATTGGTTGTGCTTCCTTCATGTACTATCAGACATGCAGGATACAGAATCTGGAGAGTCTGAAGAAGATTGAAATGGGAGCAATGAATGCGAATAGTCGTGCCTTCTTTTTTACTCTAGAGCTGGTCATAGAGAGTGGGTTTGGAGAATGAGAATGAGGGTTAGACTTGCCGCAATTGCTTGTTGTGCGTATTGGTGAATTGTCCTTCTGTCGCTGTGCTTATATCGCGTTTGAGAGTGATTCATTCATGGTAGGATGATGAATAGACTTGCCGGTGCTGAGCTATATCTCACTCGGTTATGGAAGCTGCCGTTTCCTCCCTTCTTTTACCAATAATAGGCTGGTGTTGCGCGGTGCTTCTTCTTTTCTTCCTTCACGAATAGACCTTCCCAGACTCACTTCCCTCACAACGACAATGCGGAATAGACAGTCGGCGACCTTTTGTTATGTAAACGATGTGACGCTTCAGAGTACGTTCACTCCGTTGAATTGAGGACTAGACCTGCCATCTCTTAGAACTGTTTGCCTTGACAATTGTTTCTTTTCGATGTCCAAGTGGACGATTGACCGTAAGTGTTGTTGTTTGTGGGTGATGAATAGGAGCAGGGAAATTTGAAAGCATACTGTCTCTTCTGAATCATAACCCCGAAGCCAATGTTTGCAGCGAGGTGGAATGGAACACGGTCAGCAAGGAATTGGAACGGTTGGTTGTGGACAACGGGTGTTTGAATGAGGCGGAAGTGACGGAATTGGACTTTTCAGCGCTGACAGAATTACGGAGTATTGAGATTGGTTCTCATTCTGGTAAGAATGTGATCGAAGTGAAGATGGTTGGGTTGCATAAATTGAAAACGGTGACAATCGAGACTAACTGTTTTGTGCCTCCTTCCTTTAGGAAGGATTCGATTCGAGGCCACTTTTGCTTGAAGGATTGTGAGCAGTTGAAGGAGCTGAAAATTGGTAGTTACTCTTTTTTGAGGTATTGTGTCTTTGAAATTGAGAAGGCTTTCTCCTTGGAAGAGATTGACTTGGGTGATAATTGTTTCTGCTATTCTTCACTCGAACTGAAGAGTATGTTTCTTTGATGAGGTTGATGAATAGACCTGCCAAGATTGAAGTTCGTGTATTTAGGTGAGTGGTGCTTTTGCTTGGCTTCGCGTATCGTCTTCGAGAGTTGTCCCAACAATCTCAATTCACGAATAGACTTGCCTGAATTGGTCTTCATTCGGTTTCGCAGCCACAGTCTCTGTTACAAGAGGGACAATTATGGAGAGTTGATTCTGCGCAGTTGCTTTGCTTGTTTCCGTTCAAGAATAGATTTGCCCCGACTGTTCTCCTATTACTGTGACGATGTGCCAGACAATCGAACTTTCTTTATGAATCCGTCCACCATCGTGATCAAGAGTAACTACGTGTTTCCTCATGCATGAATAGACCTGCCTTCCCTTAACGTGTTTCACCTCCCAGCCACTGCTTTTCGGAACAGGCAGAACGTGACGGTGCAGAGTCGTCGTGATGATTCCCTCTTAGGCGTAGATGCTGGAGCCTTTTCTCGTTTCTTTGAAAACTAACTGTTGTTTGTTGCAAAACCTCAGAAATGAGACTGACAAAGACAAATGGCCTACTCCATCTATCAGTGCTCCTCCTGCAAGGCCATTGTGACGGACTCAAACAGCATGGTGGAGCAGGAGGAGGCGTCGGAATACCGGTTATTCCTTGGTTCCTTGTTTCTCCTTTATCTTTATGTAATGTAGCTGCAAAGCACGTACGGTTGGATTCATCATGCGAACTCTCTGAAAATCCCTTTGATTGCGATTGTTGTCGAAAATGCGTGTTTTGCGAATGCGTATTTCATAATCAATATCTATAATCCATAGTGTGGTGCATTCATGGGATACTATTACATTTCCACTGTCGTAGCGCATGACCGTCTCCGCAACCGATATTTGATAAAGAAAGACTCACTGATGGAATATAAAATGCATGAAGAAGAGTGTGATATTGATTTTGACGTGAAAAACGCAAGTACGCTTTTGTCTGCTCATTTCCTCGTAGAGCATACACAGTACTACATGGCGGGTTGCGACGCGGAGCGTGCGGCTGCGTTTTTAACCAAGTACCGCGATGTGGAGAAGCAGCTGCTTTCCTTGCATGATCGAATCGAAAGACTGAAGAAATGATCCTGTTTCTTCAACAAACTACCAGGACCATAAAATAACTCACTCCAGCAGCGCCTCATCCTCCACCTCATCAGCATCCACCAGCTCCGGCACTTCTTCCTCCTCCTCTTCCTCCTCGCTCTCCTCCTTGTCCGCCGCAGACAGGAAACAGGACATGTCCAGCTCCTCCTCCACAGGCTTGATGTTGGGCGTCACCAGGGTGCGCGGCATCACCTAAACCTCACACGCCCTCCACACCCGCACCGGTGAGCACAACCGACCCAACGCTTCATCGCCCATCATGCTCTTCTTCACCGCCGCGTAGCCCATCGCCTTCTTCCACTCACTCACCGCCTTGGCGTCGCTACGCCTCACCTCCTCACCGCTCGCTCACCCCGTCTTCAGCGTGCACGCCTCGTTCTCCGCATAGTGCGGCAACGCTCCGCTCATCCAATCACTCAGGATCTGACGCGGCACGGTACTGTTGCGAAGGTTTTCTAGCCCTCACCACCCAGCACCACACTCACTCTGATCCGGCTGGCGCGCCTCCAGACCCTTCACCATCTCCTCCACTATTCGTCATAACCACTCCAGAAATCGACCCGATTTGTACATCGGCACACGGTAGTAATAGCAAATCGCCGTCTTGTTGCACGGAGCCAGGAGGTCGAGACACAACTCACGGTAGTGAATCCCCTCCTACTCGTGAAACGCCCGCGAAACACCCACGAAGCCGAAGGCATGGCACTTGAAGGGGTAGTCGCACACGCCCTCCTCTCTCTTCATCAGAACCACCTCGCCCGGCTGCACGAAAAGGTGGATGTTTTCGTCAATGCGACGAAGTTTGTTCAGACCCTCATACGTCTGACGGTCGCTCTGGAACAGAGGCGAGCGCTTGCACAGCGTCTCGATGACCGAGTGACGGCCCACGCGCGGGTAGCCCACCACGCCCACAGACAGCACTTCCCCGCGGGACTGCTGCAGATTGCGCAGACAGGTCAGCAGGTAGTCGTTGCCGAAATCGTAGTTGAGGTACTCACTGTCGCGCGGATTCTTTGTGATGCCGAGGCTGCGGTTGCGAGCGAATTTGGAGGTGGAGGCGAGATTGCGATTCTTGAAGCAGATCACGGGGAAGTCTTTGGAGAGCGTGTCGACGGTCTAGGAGTGAGGAAGAGAAGGAGAGAGTGCCTTGGCCAAGACGTCGCGAGGAACCAGATCGATTTTGTTCAGGAGGATAATAATGACCTTTTCCGGCATTTCTTCGGTAATGGCCTTTTCGACCGAGAGGCAACGCGAGTTCTACACATTACCCAAACCATGCAGACTTGCGATCGGGTCGCGAGCATCCACCACTTCTAAAATGACATCCGAGTTGTTGATAATCTGGGGGTGAAAAGCAAACGAGAACACTACATGTGTGAGGACCGTAGCATTGTCTCCCTTGGGAATCACACCCGGATCCATTTCCTCCTCCATGTCCGACTCGCTCTCAGGAACCGCCTCGCCTCTGGCGATGGCTTCTTCCTTCATCTGCACCGTGAACTGTGAGGAGTGCAAATTACCTTTTGTTGGCGGCGTCTCTCGCGCGCATCGGCCTTTTGCTGCTGTTCAGCCTGCTTCAGTTCCTGCAGCTACAAATGACACCTGCATGAGAATGCAAACTTCCTGAAGCATTTCCTCTTTAAAGGGCCAGCTGTTGGGAATGCCTGGGTCCCTTTGTTTTTGAATCACCTTTCCTTCCTTCAGGGCGCGCTTGGCCAGCTTCTTGGCTTTTCTCTTGCGAATAAAGAACTAGAAGTCACGGTTTCGCACAAATACCACCAGCTTTCGTGCAGTGTACTGCTGGCGAATCGTCTTTCTCTTGCTCTTTGACTTTTTAGGGACCATACCGCAACTGAATGGATGGCTGAGGAATTCTGGCTGTTTGAGTTGGCTCCCGAAAACGACCCGATTCCCAGTTCCCAAAGAAGGCGTGGTTTTGGCTGTCTTCGCGGATGGAAAGCAAACTCTCCCTATGGAATTGTTGCAATGAGAATTCCTTGTGGTATCAAAAGAATGAAAGAAATGTGTGATTCCCATCGACACGGAATGCAACCCACTCACATCATCATAACAATTGTCCCTTTGTACTATGCACAGTTTTCATGGCGCTTTGGTTATTCACAAATGGGTTGTGATGTTCTCTTCAAACCCGTATTTTGAAGCAACAGAGACGCAGTATTCACAGCAGGATCGAGTTTGGGTGGTTTGCGGGTGTGATGGTTAGTTGCGTGGAAGAGAGCGAGATTTGCTGTATTCTCATTCTGAGCACCTCTACGGTAGCGAAGAAAGGAGAGAGGATGCTCCTTATGGAAGAAGTCACGAGAATCCGAGAGAAGCGCATCCCGCCTTGCTACGAAGCGGTTATGATATGCAAAACTATCCATTTGATCTGCCCACTCCTCTGTTTGATCAAGGAGTGCAGGACAGTGAAAATGGAAGAGGCGTGTATTCTTCCATCCAGACAACCCTGCCCTATTCTTCAACACCCTTCACAGGGCTGAATACACCTGCGTTCTCTTCTCCTTCTTTGAATTCTTCGCTTTTCGATCCGCCTGATCCGTACTCGCCCACGAGCCGTTATTCGCAGATGGAATCGGGAGTGCACTATGACAATGGGAGGCACGCCTTCGAGTACCCCTCCGCTCTGCTCAATCCAGATTATCCGGATTCCTCCTTTGGTTTTGGTGAACTGGATGCAGTGCACGGTTATGCGCAATCCGATTATTCTCACTCTCTCCTTTCTGAGTTGCCCTCTTCCGAATGGCCTCCGGTTCACCCCTTCTATGATACCAGCTATCCCGTGTCAGCGCGTCCCTCACGGAGTGGTTCATTGCATGCGCGTCCCTCACGGAGTGGTTCATTGCATGCGCGAGGGAAGCTGAATGTGAATGCTGCCGAATTCGTGATGAAGAAGTCTCCAGAGTCGGCGATGCCGGCGGAAGGAGTGGAGAAAGCGAAGTGTGAGGTTGTACATGCAACACAGTCCGAGCAAGCAGTAATGAAGGAGCATGCTGCAGTGTCGGAGAAGCCAACGCAACAAACACAACCTGTGAAGCAAGACACACCTGTGAAGCCCGTAATGCCCGCGGATGGGACGAGATTGACACCACCAACGAAACCGGAAGAACCTGCCACTCCTGAAGTGCCTACGGAAGCATGGAAACGAGAAGAACGGAAGGAAGAGGAGAAATCTGCAGATGTGCAGAAATCTCGCGCGGATGAGAAACCAGTGCAACGATCTGAAGCAGAAGAGAAGAAGGAAGCGTCCAAGCCAACAAAACAGGTGGAAGAGGTGCATGTCGAATCATCGATGGAGAAGGCGGAAGTGAAGGAAGGGATCGCAGAGCCGCAGCCGAAGAAGGAGAAGAAGAAGCGACCGTCGCAAAAAGGAGGGAAATCTGCCAAGCCCGCTGAAACTCCCTCCAAGGTGGAAAAGAAGCATGCGCACACGGAAACGAAGTCGAAGAAGAAGAAGGAGGGGAAGAAGAAGGAAGAGAAGATACCCCTAAACGTGACTCTATCCCCAACATCGTCGCTTTCTCTTCTGGATGAAACGCCCGCCGCAGTCTCCTCCTTCTTCCACTTCCTCTGGCATCAGTTGCTTGTCGGTACGGAGCCAGACTGCCGTTTTCACAAATAGTGGCTTCTTCTGCCATCAGTTGCGTGTCGGGTCACGAGATGAGCCTTCTGCTCGTCAACGGGTACACCGCGTTCCTGTTCTCCTTCGTGTGCTCGTCTGCCCTTCTTCATTCGTAGAAGTTTCATGGGCTGGTGAAGTTATTCCTCCTTTTTCTGCCATTGTTTTTCGTGTTGTTTCAGCGCGCCTTTCACGTGACGCTGCTCCTCAGCGTCCTTTGCTTCTTCTGCGTGGTGTGGATCTTCTATGGGAATCGATTCGTGGGAAGTGTTCAGCATGTGTCCTGTGAATGAGATGATGGTGGATAATGGTTAGATCTGTACTGCGGACTCCTGGCGTATGTGGTGGTGGCGTTGAAGAAGAAGCACCCGTACGACGCCTCGTTCGTGGCTCTGTTCATTCTTCATTTCCTCCTCATCCTCCTCTACATGCATTTTCCAGATATGGAGAGTACGTTCGTTCTCGTTTCAATTGCTGTGAATATTTTGGCTTCCGATTAGTCCTGTTTGTTGGACAGACCAGATTTGGGTCTTTTGGTTTTCAGCGTCCCGATCATGGCTCTTCTCGTTTTCCCTCATATCCTTGGTTTTGATTCTCGTCAGATTGCACATCCATGTCAACCCCCGTAGTACAGAGCAGTATTGACGAAGAGAACGCGCTCATCGTATCAATTGAGGAGGCCATCCAGGAAGCCGAGTTTTCCAGAGCATCCACCGACATCGATGCATATATGAACGTGAGCCACTCATTGGAGGGTCTGCTGGGGAATGAGAAGTGCGTGAAACATATAAAGGATTTTGTGGTGGATGAACGCTGCGAGGAGAATGTCTTGTTCCTCTTGGACGTGAACGAGTTCAGAAAGATGTACAATGACGATAACTACAGCCAAAGCCAGGTAAGTGTTTCTGTCCGCTAATTCCGAATAGAAATTGCTGAAGGTGGAGCAGATTGTGAAGCAATACTTGACTCCTGTTGCGCAGCAGCTTTTCGCTCATTCCTAGGGTACGTCCTATTCGCAGCTATATATTCCCCTGTCCATCATTCGCGAATTCAATGATGGATATAACAGCTGGAAGGCTTCTCGCAATGTGGAGAGTGGCGAGCTCCCTCCCATCACACTCTTCGATGCGGTTGCAAAGACCGTGCTGGAGTATCTGCGAAGAGTGGGAGTGCGCAGAGGCGATTACGGGTAGACGAGCTATCAGAAGTTCATCCGCTCCAAGGACATTTATTGTTTGCTTGCTATGACTGTGCACGTGCAGGCTCGATATGATGAGTAGGTTCAGGATATTCGTCTGCAGTCGGATGTCCAAATCGAGCTTTAAGTGTGATCTGTTTGTTGCAACCAAACCCGATATCGCGTATTCTCTGAGTCGTTGTGCTTCCCCGACTTCTTGGGCGAAAAGTAGTTCATGATGTTCTTCGACTGGATCATCGCCTTCTTCCCGCGGCCCAGTCGTCTGGGGCTCTCCTCCTTCTTCCCCAAGGGGCTGTCGAAGATCGAGGACGCCACCACGCTCGCTTTCAGCCCCACACGGAACGGAGTGCCCAGTCGCGAGTTCGATTCCTTCTCCTCCTCCTTTTTCACCTCTCTCTTTTTGCTTTCCGGCGTGGCGAACGCCTCCTCCCGCTTCCTCTCCTCCTTCTCGCTGCAAAACTCCTCGTTTACCGACGACGCCACAATCAATTGCATCGGCTCCTTCATGCTCATCGGACTGGCGCCAAAGCGTCGATTGCGCCAGAGTCGCTCGTCCTCCGCCAGCTGGCTGTCGGAGATGATGGCGTCCTTCGGAATGGAAGAGTGATTTGTGGCGTCTTGCGACAATTCGCTTTCTCCGAGGGATTCTTTGCACAGCAGCGAGCCAGAGGACAGCAGAAGCTGCGAGGCGCGAAGGGAGCCCATTTCCGAGATCTCCTTCTACGGGTGATGCGTGTGTGTGAGGCAAACATTCACGATCCAGGGGTGTTGGAGGGCCTGTTCGACGGTGAGTCGTTGTGACGGGTCCACCACCACCAGACGGCTGATCAGGTCCTTGGCCTCGGGGGATGTGGCGCGCCAGAGCGGCGTGTCGAAGGAGATGCTGGCGGAGAGGATCTGCTGGGAGAGGGTGTTGGTGTCGAAGGGGAGCTCGCCCGCGAGGATGACGTAGAGAAGGATGCCGAGTGACCACATGTCCTGTGATGTGATGAGTGATGAGTGATGAGTGATGATGTGATGAGTGTGATGTGATGAGTGATGAGTGATGAGTGATGTGATGTGATGAGTGATGAGTGATGAGTGATGAGTGGCGTGAGGAAAGCAAAACACCTCCACTCATGAATGTCGATCAACAACAATGGACAAAGAACACACAACATACCACTTCCTTCCCATAACACCCTTTCACCTTCGTGTTACCACGCCGCTGCAGAATCTACCCCTCACACCCCAACAATTCCACCACCTCGGGAGCATAATACTGGGGGGTCCCACAATACGTGTGCAACCCGTCAGCAACAGATTTCGCCAGTCCAAAATCCGTGACTTTTATGGACGTGTTGTCCGTTTCAGAAACCATCAACACATTCTCGGGTTTGATGTCGCGATGAACAATGTTGCGTTGGTGGAGATAGCGGATCACCTCTAGAATGTTCTGCATCAGCGTGCGGCCTTCGGTTTCGTTGTAGCGGTGAATCTTCACGATTCGCTCAAACAAGTCTCCGCCCGTCACCAACTCCATGATTATGTATAGATTCTTCTGTTCGTGAGTAGTACATAGAATTGCGACTTTTCCGCGAACAATCTCCTTCATGAAGGGAATTCCAGGATGATGCAAGCTGGACAGCATTTCGGCTTCTCGCAGGATAACCTTGATCTTGTCTTCCTATACCTCACACAAACGACCCAAACGCAACGCGGTAGTGAATCTGCTTCAGATCGATGATCTTCGCGGCGTACATATCGCCCGTGGCGATCTCCCTGCATAACCGAACTTCACCAAACGTGCCGCTTCCCAAATGCCCCTCCAGAATGTAGCGCTCCTCAATTCCATCCAGACTAGTCCTTACACACTCAACTTAAGCCCACTCTTGTGAAATGAAAGAATTCGCAACACTCAAAGCCTTTAAAGGATCTTGGAAGATGAAGGCGTGGGCGTGCGGGTCTTGTTTGTTACTGGCGAAGACAAGCGATATGCAGTCACCCTAGCAGTGAAACGAAGAGAAAGCAGCCACATGCTTTAAGGCGAAATGAACATTCTTTGCTAGACGAGTGCCGTTCACATAGGTGCCATTTGTACTAAGATCCTCCACAAAGACTATATTCGGCGTCTTCTCACGTGAAATGAAAATGCGGCAATGATACTACCATTCACTATATTCATTCGCAAGTACAGAACTGATATAATTCTCTGTGTAGCGAATATCGTTGTTTTGATGCCGTCCAAATGTGAACTACACATTACCCACTTCCCATATCTCCACCTCATCCTTCCCACGAAGCTCAATGCAAGGGTCCGATGTCAAACTGATCAGCTTTCCCCAAAGAGAAATCTCCTAGAACGTCATCCATTATCTTAAATAATCGTACAGCCGCATTGGTAATGGGCTCCTGCGTTGCAAGGAGCAGTCTACGCGTGAATGAAAACAATGGGCACGCTTACGGTTCCCCAATATTCTGTGTCGCAGGAATGTCGTTCATGCTTCCCTTGACAGAAAAAAGAATGGGGCGGTTGGTTGAAAAAGATGAAAAATGCTCAAACTGGGGATCGAACCCAAGACCTTCGCGTTATTAGCACGACGCTCTAACCAGCTGAGCTATTCGAGCACTGACAGAGTTGTCATGCTGGGATCTTTGAGGCTACTCACTTACTCACACGACTCCCATTCATCTTTTCCCTGTAACCGGAGTATGCAGTATCAATTCCATGATTTCAATCTTTATTCTCACACTTTCTCTTTCAATTTTGAGAGTTGGAATTTGATTCTTTGCCAAGTTGTTTCTTCCCTTGTGTCTTGGCCATAGGCCAAATATCGTCCTTTCGGTGGAGATGGCGCCATGCCATTGAAGTTTGGTGCATAGCGGATACTCCCTCTGTCATTAGCTAGTCTCCATCCATACATGTAGTGTGTAAACGGTGTTGTAAGTGCTTTCATTTCGGCAATCATTCCCTAGACGTAATCTGTGCAAATGCCTATCGTCCATTTGATTTACAATCCAGGTACAATCTATCATCCACGAGGTAAGATCATCTGATCAGCGTTTGCCATTCTTCCTCACTATGTTGTTCTCAATGTATCCATAAGTACTACCACGTGACAGTGAGTCTGTTATATTCATTTTACATATAGGATAGGTTGAATTCTTCCCTGCTTGTGTGCAATCTGCGATTGAAGTCTGCCGTGCTCTGTTGATGGCCACTCCAAAGTTACATTCGGGTGAGCATTGCAGACTCAATACTCTCGCTCACTGAATGTTGCCATTACCTCTGATTTGGGTGACCTTCGTATTTTGGTTTATCGTCGTACACTTCCGCTCTTATTCCTCTTCGCCATGCCCATTGTGATACTGTTTCTTCGCTGTGATAGCGGTAGAAGGAAATCAACTGTAGGACCCTATTCCCTTATCGCTCATCTTGATCCTATCGTATATGAGTGGTTATATGAAGGCAGTGTAGTTGGTATCGTGCTGAGATTGTGCAATTGCTCCCAATCTGATCATCCAGGGATATGGTTATGCTCCTCTGTGTATGTCATCAGCATACTGATGTCGTATCGTTAATGTGGATATTTGGTCGCTATCCCTCCTGGTTGTGATTCTGCTCTGCTTCCCCGTTACTCATTCACCTTTGAAGTACTGCACATGTGGCATGTATCTATGCAATGGGGTGATAAAGCATGATTGCTGGGAAGAAGGGATTGAGTGGTTGATCCGCATTGCGCGATCTTATCTCTATCTCTCTTTCGCACGTTCATGCCATAGTCATCAGATGTACTTCTGGTCATAAATAGATTATAACTGCTGCTATTGTGATTCGACTAACTAGAGAGCAATTCAAGATCTTCCTTCTCTGCTTCTTCCGCATTCGTCGTATATCATGTGCATGGATGATACAATACGCAAATGATATGCACGCATCAATATCTCTTCTGGTTGTCGTAATGCTGATTGGCCTCATGTTCATTCCGAGGTCGGACTATAGCTGCTCAGTAGGATGTGGTCCCCTAATATCGAATTTGGATGTAGGAATGCGGAATATCCCATGGTAGGCGTGCTCTGATCCGATCTGATTCTTCTCTCTGTTTTGAAAGATGGTGACTCCTAATGGTTTCTATTCGATTGCTCATATGTCACAAGTGCTACTACTGCAAGGGCTCCGTCATATGCCAGTGATGATGTAGATTTGCCAATTCCATCTCATATGAGACAAATAACTCTCATTATGTCTTAGTTATCCCAACTACATTGTACTATGCATATCCGCGCGGCTCCATCGCTGATTATCTCCATTACCAATCTGTCCCCTCGGGTTGCTGTTCATGCGGTTGCTAGGACATGGTTTGTAGAAGCTATCGTTCCCGTGGCAGTCTTGTAGTTCTTGACCTGTGGAAGAAAGAACTGAAGAATGCATTCTTCCTTGTCTAATGCATTTATCTCATTCTTATGTGACGGGTTGTTATCTACAGTGTGATTAGGAATGATGTTGGAAGGGAGGAATGGTTTTGAAGAGATGATGTCGGATTGGCACATTCTCTGCAGATGCGGATCGCTACTCCTACTGTATAATGACCTCACTGTTGACATGTCGGTTATGTACCCCATCTGTCAATGGTATGTCTGGTTGCCTCCATTTCCCCTCTTTTTCATATTTCCCAAATGTGAAGGTATTTCTGGATAAGCGGCATTCTGTGTTCATGTATGAAGATCGCCTGTTTCATTACTTCTCTATAAACCCGTGATGCAATCATCATGCTCTGATGGTGCTCAGAATCGGATGCTATCCAACGGTAGTGCATTACTCAGTTCCATATTCTCAATCAAGTATGTAGTCCTTCTATTTGAGGAGTACCGGGTGTATTCCTCCATTAGCATGAATACTAGCTCATGACTATTCAGCATGTGCATATTCTCCTTTTCTGTAGGTGCTAAGTGTTGTGGCATTCATGCACGGATGTGCTAGGGTGGTGATTGTAGATCTCTTCATCTACTCCGTATCCTCCACTATGATCATGGTTCTGATGCTGATGACCCTAGTGGAGAATACAGGGAGGAGAAGCGAAGCAGTTGAAGAGGGATTCCTGAATCGCGCGAATGCTCGTCCTGGTGTTTGCGTTGTGTCATTGTTGAATTGTATTATGTGAGTACTTTGTTGAACCATCATTGTTACCTTCATTTGTCAGTTGCTTAGGAACTGAGATGCAAGATGTCCTTAGTCCCTCGTTTGTGACTCCATATAGTAGTGTATGAATGACAACAACAGCCACATTCCAATAGCATGCATGCTCACGATCATTGAAATTCTACTTGTTCATAACACAGACGGGTATGAATTACATTATTGAGAGGCAACGTATTCAAAGTGTTGCTGAGTTCGTATTTCTACAAAGGACTGGAATGGCGTTTGACACACTCTTTCACTGGTAGGCGTCAAATACACTGGTGCAGAAGATCAGCAGAAGGAATTCAGCAGCATTCTGTGGTGCATTGCTGCATTTCTGTTATACTTAGTTCCTACATTGATCCTGAAATCTTCTTTGCTCTTTGTCGACGTATACATGCGAATCCAGCATTGATTCCATAGGTATTTCTCCTTCTAATGGTGGTTTACCAAGCAACCAGTCTGCGAAGTTATTCTATAAGTTAATCCTTCCATTTACGGAAATAGCGTTCTTTCAGCAAACAGGCGTACCAAATGATCTAATGCTAGACGTTTTCAATGCATCCCTGTCTGTTCCTGAGCTGTTTGGTTCCAGCTCGATGTGTGCTGCCTATAATCTCATGTCGTTATCTATCCATGAGCGTAACTGGTAGAAATGAGAATCATGATGATCTTGATGCATTTCTTGATAGCGTGTGTGAGAATGAAGCTGTTGAGAATAGTACTGTGGATAATGAAGTTGATCCAGATGATGCACATCCATTACCTAATGATGCTGTTTGGTTTCCTTTTCGAGTGATATTGTAGTCTCTTCAGGATGGTAGATCCCTGTTCAACAAGTGCCATTGCAATCTGCGTGAGATACTCATCCTGGATACTCCTCAGCAAAAGGACAGACCTTATTCCTTTAAGGAGTGGGCGCATTTGAATAACTTGATGGAGTTCCGTGCTTCTTCCCTGTTTGGAATCATGTATAGATGGTGATGATGTATACGAGGCAACGTGCTCATTGTATAATGTTCTTGCACTTCTTGTCCCGTCCGTTCAGAAAAGACGAATGCTTGTGGATGAGTTTAACAAGTATTACAAAACTGTGCTGAAGAACGAAATCTCATCAGATTGGACTTTTCCATCTTATGATGATATTGAGCGTACTATTGCAAAACACTCCTGCATTGTGAGAATGATCCGAAAGATACCCCTATGCATCAGATGCAACCAGTATGTTCTATCCGATTGCGCCTTTTGTCCGGAGTGTTTATCTCATGACACGTTGTTTCCCGTATGGAGGTCATGCAAGACGAAGGGCTGTCTCACAGAAGAAGGATTACTGAGTATTCTTCGTGACTACTATTCACCTCAATCGAGAGAGCTCGCTCTTAGAAGAGCACAGAACTGCAGGTGCAAGCATAAAGCCAAGACTTCCTTTTTCAAGTACATTCTCTACATCCCTCCAATTGCTGTTCTGCTGGAGCTCTTGAGAAGTGGCTCATGGTCAAACATCCCATACACGTCGCTTGCTGATCTAGTTGAAGCTGTTTCGTTATGCTACATGGGAAACAACAGTTCCGTCGTGTCAGCTAATGCGATAGAGATTCTTGAGAGATGGGAATACCACATTCTACCCTTCTGCGCAAAGTGTGCCAATTATGCTCCTGAACCAAGTACAGAATCAATTCTGGAGTGTCTCAGATTGATGAACGAGCAGAATTCTTCACTGCTTGATTCCTGTCTTGGTAGTGAGGGTTTCACATTCTCACGTGAGATGGCATCAACTGATCCATGCACACAGATTGTGTCTCATTCCTCTCTGTCTGATGCTTTCAAGAGAGCCTTGAGTTTGGTCCGTTCATAGTCACCTGATTTCTAGACCGAATCATGCTGGCTTTGCTGTCTTCCCGAAGAGCCCTCATTATGCCACCTGCCACACCACCCAGTTCTTCTGCCACACCACCCAGTTCTGCTGCCACACCACCCAGTTCTGCTGCCACACCGTCATCTGTCGTTACTGCAGGTATTGAGTCACAATCGTTGTCCATTCTCTGTTCTGATGAGTAATAGTCATGGTCAACAACCCCCAACAGATCCAGACCCTGTATTCCAGTTTACGGGAGATTTACTGGAAAGATATGAGGGTCTTGAAGTGGATGATCTGAAGGTGTGTGCTAAGAAGTATCAAAAGGACTTTGATACAGTCATACCTACTGGTGATTACTCTAATGCCCTTTCGTACTTAAGGAGATTGACCATTTATGAGTCTTACTCCTCACCGTTCCTTCCGTCCTCGTTTCTTGTATCCATGCAGTGTCTGGTGGATGCACAGAGAAACTGGGATGAGCTGAGACCTTCTCTTCGCGTGTTCAATGCATTTGTTGAGCTTGGTGTTGCATGCCGAGAGTTGGTTGTCATGGCTCGTGAGATTGCTATTCGGTTTCATTGTGAGTACACAGAACCCATACGTCTAACTGTCGACGACGCGATAGCGTTCGAAGGATTCTATGCGAAGGAGCAAGCAAGTATTCAACAGAAGGCTTCCCTTGGCAATGACGCTGATCTTTCAACACACCTGACTTCTCTTGCGGGTCTGATTGAAGTGATCTGCGACTGTCTTTCTCGTCGTTACAACAGAATGATGTACAAGAGCAAGGATGGTCAATGGATAAAGGAAGCACTTCGAGAGGCTAAGAAGATCAAGGAGATCCGGAAATTCCAATCCATTATTCAGTCAAATCAGAGCAGCATGATTCACTTGCTGTGTCGCTTTCTTCTTCTCGTGTTAGAGTACACCGAGTTCTTAACGAAGAATCTACCAGTTCCTGTTTCAAATGCGGAAGTCCTTTTGCAGTTCATCACTCTTTTCTCTCTCTCTTCCCACCAGCGTTATTCGAGAATTGCTTCCATGATGGGGTGTGAGGAGGCAAACAACGCTGAAGTAGTGAAGACTATTCAAACCATGGAGGAAAAGTGGGCTTCTTGGAAGGAGAAGTGTATCGAGTCATTACAATCTGGTTCTTTCATCACCAAGACTATTGTGAATCCAACAAAACCGCCTGACTTCAAGAAGAGGACCAACTCAAGACTGTTTCCTCCCGAATTGGATGGTATACAGTGTCTACCGAAAGCATACCGCGGAAGGTGCTGTATAGAGGATCGGTTTGTGCTGTTTTCTGTTAGCGGGGATGGTGTTTGCATGAATAAGCGAAGTAAGGAGAATAATTCTTGGTACTTCTTTTCTCTATGTACTTCGGCAGCACCTTGCGCACAGGGTATGTCGCGTTCCATTTTTACATCGTTTATTGTGCCAGAGAATGGGCCGTCATCCTTATACTGCCCTGAGGGGGTTAAGGACATTGATAACCCTGCTGTACAGCGCATAATGAAAACGGCATTGGAGGAAACACTCAAGAGAGGAGACGTCATTGACATTCATCTGTGGATGTATGCGTCTGGGGTGCATAAGAGAGAGAAGTTTATCACCCACCTGCTCAACGAGTTGCAGAGCATCTATATGGGCTACTTTTCTAAGTCCCATACTGTTCAGATGTCAGGAAGCGGTCAAGTTGGTGGTGATGACTCTGATGTTCCATCGATGGAAACAGAGAAGAGAACAATGAAGTTGCAGACTGCGGCTAACTCATACGTACACCAAGTATTGAGGAGTGTTTTACATGAAATCCGTGAAGAGGGAGATAGAGGATTTGTTGTTGTGTACGGTGATAAGTTGTTTCATATCAGATATGGGATTGCTACTGTCAGGGCGGACGCGCCGGCAGCTGATGAGATGCTTGATTCCTCTGGTTTGCATACTTCAAATAGTCCCTGCAGAATGTGTAATGTGAGACGTTCTTACTTTGACAAGTCTCTGTTGGAAGTGATGCCTGGAATTGAAAACTCGCAATGGAAAGGTCGTGAATACTTCCGTGGGTTTTCTTCCGCGTTGACAGACTCAGCGATGGATGATTCAAGGAGATGGATTAATCATTTGTCGTTTCTCCATTACACTCTTCGCAACACCGAGAATCCTGTGAATACAGTCGTTGACACACTTTGCCGGGAGGTAACGAGAATCACAAGAAGAGAAGTTCCTCCAAGACAGCGTGAAGAGTTCTTGCTGCTAACTCGGTATTGCTCCCTTCGCACAACCAACAATCCTCCGTATCACCCTTCATCCTTATCCTTCAATCCGCCCTTCGTTTCCATGAAGGAATGCAAGAATCCCACGGCAATTCCTTTTTCCAATGGTTGTGTGAATCTGTCGTCTTCATTGGGACTATTACCCTCGAGATGTGTTTGCATTGATATGATGCATACACTGGCAAACGTCGTCATTCAATTCCTGTATCCTTTCTTCGTGGAGGAAAAGGACTTGAAGGGCAAGCCACAGCAGTACATGGAGGAGGCTAAGGATGCGCTGAGTAAAGCGGGAATCAACGTCGCAGGGTTTGAAACAACATTCTACTGGCTACTGTCACCTCGGATAATTGCCGAAGCCAGGAATGGTTTGCTTCTGCTTGGTATGTCTGTTACAAATCCGGTGTTCCAAGCATTGCTGTCCTTTCCCTCTTTGCAAGGCAGCAAAACCCACACGTTACATGTACTGGCCTTTTCTTTCCTGCCAGTGATTCTCCTTCCGTTTAGAAAGCACCCCTATGTTAGATGTATTACGTCTATTCTGGCTGTCTGCTACCGATTGTACTATTCCAGAAAAGCGGTATCTCAGCTGCTGATTCTGAAGTATCAATTGGGTCTCCTGCTGAATGAATATGAGACACTGATTCCAGTTTCCTACATCACGGTGTCTATCCACTATCTCCTCCACCTTGTTGACTGCATCCTTTTTCACGGCTGTCTGAAGGATATGGACTGTTTTCCCATCGAGTCAACATACTTCAACATTAAGGAGATGTACCTGAGCACACGTAACTCGATTGTGACGTCATTCCTCAAGGTTATCATGAGTATTCCCGCCAACCTTGTTGTTTCCACGATCAAGACAATCACTCTAAGTCATGACTTGGCAGACTGTGATGTGAATGCTTCTATCCTCTCTGTCTCGTCCAAGGAAGTCCTGCTACGAACGCTCTTCAACTACATTGGCGACGCAAGACTCTTGTCAAATGGATCGTTCAGGCACATTACCCTATGGGATATCGAAATGTGTACAACGGTGACTGCCTTTTGTGAGAAGTGCACTTCCAGCAAAGAGTGGGTTGATTGTTCTATCATGTCCGGAAATCCGTTAATGCCCCCGCAAACGGATGAGAGTGTGATGAGAACCAAGAGTGATGCTTCTTGCTTACAGGCATTTGCAAAATTGTGTGCCATTTCTCTCCCTACGGATCAGTATCTCCGACTCTGTACTACTTCTTCTTGTACTGTGGATGGAATGGTTCTTTCCTCCATACCCTATGCTCTCAAGGACCTATCCAGCGAAATCCTGTGCAAGAATAGTGCTTCTTTTGTGTTTCTGCTTGATTACAACGAATGCGTGCATCTGTATGCCCTGTGTGGGTTCTTTGCGTCAAGGGTATATGACAACCGGTATGAGCAAGCTTGGGGGTATGAAGTGCCAACGATTTCTGTGTTGAGTGATGTGGACACAGTCTGCTGCCGGTTAGTTGCATTGAATTCTCCGAGAATGAAATCCACTCCGTTCTTGGAGTTGCTATCAGTGAGAAGATGCATTGGTGACTTGCTCATCAGTGAAGTGAATAGCAATACAATAGCTGTTGTGTCTGAGAAAACAGGATTGTTTCAAATGCATAAGCATATACCCTTTCGGCGGTTCTAGAAGAAATCGGGCAGAGCACGACGGAGTATAGAGTCTATATATAACAAGATGTTGCTTACACACACCATTCTCACTAGTCACTTCCTCTTCTTCGAAAGCCGTTTCATCAATCTCGCAATCAGTATTCCTCCTCTTTTCAGCAGCGTTAGTGGCATCGATTTGTCTCTTTTCAGCATTCTGGTTGCGGGAAGGACCAGGAAGGGAGTTTGATGAATTGAAGAACGTGTTCTTGATTCTCACTTCATTACCGTTCTTATAGCCTAACAACGGCTCGTAAAAGGGGTTGAGCTCTCTCCACGGCGGAATACAAACCACATGAAGAGCATCAATAGGCATGAAAGACCAGCCGTCCTTTTCACTAACAACACAATCCTCAGTAACTGCCGGATAGTTGCGAAGATCGTTGCAGTACTTCTTTAGTGCATTCCGATCGAAGAGAGTGAGAGAACGCAACCATGACTTAACTACACAAATCAGTGAACACAACATGACCTACAGCTCTTTTGATCCTGATGTATGCCATCCAGGTAATCCTTGCTAGCATCACGTAAGGCGCATCCATCCGAATCCTACATGACATTACTGAAAAAGAAGCCAATACACAAAGATGCAACTGCATCTCACGCTTGAAGTACCAAAACACGTTCTCTTTTTCCTCCTCCTCACATTTCAGGGAATCAAATAACGCCTTTGTCTTTGTAATCAATAGCTGAACACTAGCGTTGCGACTAACCACGTTGGCATTGCCAATCGCAGTAGCATACAAATCTCTGTAAAGGGGTTGCGTGGATGTTATTCCCCGCAATAGTTCTCGTTCATTCATAATAAAAGAATCGATGGTTTGCTATGCATTACCTAATCGCAGTATTGGAACCCTATGTACTAAGCTAATGTAGTTATATGAGGGTGTATAATACTGTTTGAGCTTTCCATCTTCAGAAATGGCAAGGCTCGGTGTTACACAATGCTCTAGGCATAATAGCACATTATTGAACCAACGAATATGCATTTCAATTGCATCTCTCCACGCCTGCATACTCGTATTAGTAAAGAATGACGATTCCGTCCTCGACACAAGACGTCTTTGAATATTGCAAATCATATCAAAATCCATCATGCACTGAAACTGAAAATAGATAGCATCTACGAAACTGAGTCGCAATTGTCATCACCTACCTAACAGGTTATTATCAATATATCTTGGTTTCTCCTTAGACATGCAGTATTGCAGGTAGACTTTAAACAACTTATAACCAGCAGCCTTAATTGCCGCCCTAGATTCATTGTATGCATCCCATAATGCTTGGACCTCTGGGTTCTTCTCTTTTGTTGGCATTATCGATCGTAAATGTAAGAAATGACGAACTGTGGAATTGTAGTGTAATTATGATGTGTACATTCCGACGTGGTTCCACGATTCACTGTTCCACGATCCGTTCGCCATTCTTTTTTTGGTGGTTATGCAAGGGTATGTGTTCTTGTTCACCGATTGCAATAACGTGTTGTTCTATGTAAATACAAGCTGGAATGAGCTTGCTGAAGTGTTGTGAAGATGTACTTGGAATTCTGGTGATGATGAAGCATAGGGTTGGTTTGCCAATTAGTGAAGGACGAAAAGCAATCAGGGGGTTTTCTGGGGTCAAAACGCTCAAATTCGATGGTCGATGTTGATTCTGACATGGATGCTTCGTATGACCGATATGATCATCCTCATGAATAGGGAAGCTGATGATTCGCAGATAGGAAGGCAATCGTCGCGGTATTAGCTGGATTCCCAACTGCTCTGAAGATGTCAAGACCTTACGGATTGAGCAATTCTGTAAGCTTGTATTTGACTTGGCTAATGGTATAGTGAGCGAAGAACCTGATATAACGAGCTGCTTCTCTAAGTGAGTGACTCTTTGGTTATCTGATGAAGTAGACTATTAGCGACATCTACTACGACACGCTGTTCTTCACTTCTATCTCCGCTTCCATGTAAGTGCTTTGGTATTGGTTCTTATGAAGTAGAGTATGATTTCAGCTTCGTACTACAAGGAGCTCTCGTATGAGCTCTTAGTAGTACAGCGTGGCTTCATACTGTGTGAAGCGAAGCGGAATGAGCGAGCTGGAGCGAGGTATTAAGAAATGAGAAAATCGGTCTGTTTTTTGATAACAAAGAAGCCACTACTTTTGGATGGAAGAAAAAGTCACTACTTGTGTATGATAATACCCACTTCTTCTGGAACGAGAGAATCTGGACTATTTTTGCACTCAATGAATAGCGCTCTAATAGCCTTGCACTATGCTTCATTCGAATAGTGACACCGAAGATACAGTAAGAAATGAATATGAAGAACAAACACCTTAAATTGAGAGACTGCATAATAGCTACACCAGATGTCAGAAGTAGAGACTATTTTGTTTTGACCACTGGACCCAAAAAGCCCCTATATACTCCGGTTACAGGGTTTCTTTCCACTTGATTCTCGTACAACAGTGAGTGATCGACGGAAATGAGCTCCCTCTACTATGAAGCCGCTGATGTGATCCAGGCCTTCTGGAATCGGACTGCCTCACTGAAGACGCTCGTGTACGACTCCCCCTCTCCCAAGAAGGTGGGCTGCGTTTGGCTTTCTTTCTCGATTAGAGCTATTTGTTTGCGCTGTGCAACAAGACGCTGTTGGCACAGCATCTGCTTGACGATATCGTGATAAACACGCCAGAACTCGCAGGGGCGCAAGTCAGCAACAAGGCCTTGCTCTACGTGATGCTCTACGATTCAACCTTTGGTCAGGGTGTTCGTGTGCGTGATTCTTCCGCTCGTTACGGATAGGGAGGCGGATCCATAGTCCGATTGCTTCGCTCCGCCAAGAAATCGATCGACGGGTATCTGAATCACCTTATGAAGGAGACCAACGTGAAGAGTGTTGGTGATCTGCTGCCGAAGGAAGAAACGACGGAGGTGTTGGCTGGCTGGATTGTTTAGAAGTAGCAGTGGAAGTATCTGCGTGTAAATCGCGCGAAGACGAGTGTGGCTGCAGTGAAACAGGAGCTGAGCAGTTGTCCTGTGGATTGATGGTGACGAATAGCGTTGATAAGCAAGGACCAGATCAAGGAGGACGATATGATCTCCTGTATTCTTCGCATTCCGTCTTCTGTCGATCTCCACTCTCATCCGCTTGTGACTTCGCTGTCGATTATTCTGCAAACTAAAGCATCCTGTTTCCCTCCATTTTTGCTTCTGCGCGACATTGAGTCGAATCCCGATTCTCCTCTTCACTTTGACGTAATCGATGCTACGGCAGCTCCCGGAAACAAGACAACGTTCCTCGGTGATATTCTGCGAGGCCAGTTGTTCACCCATCGCTGCATCATCGCTAGTGGCACCGTGTTCGCCTTCGATCGTGACGAGAAGCGATACCAGCTCCTCAAGAGTCGATGCGACAGCTACGGAAGCGGAAACGTACCCACTCCCTCCATCGCTCATCACGAGATCACATGCATCCACCACGACTTCCTAACCACCAACCCCTACGCCGCGACCTACGCCAACGTGCAGCGCATCCAGCTGGACCCGTCCTGCAGTGGCAGCGGTATGTCGCACACCTCCCTTGTTTTGATTACTCCATGGACTGATTCTCAGGACTTCACACCACCGTCGAAGCAACGCATCCAGCACCTTCGGGACTTCCAGCTGCGCTGCATCCTGCATGCGGCGGAGTTCCCCGCGGTGACGCACATTTCATATCCTGGAGTGTTCAGTGATGCGCTCTTAACAACAATTACTCGACGTGCAGCGTGTATGAGGAAGAAGACGAAGAAGTGGTTCGTGATGCGTTGGCGCAATTGAATGGGGAGAAGAAGGAATGGAGGTTGGAACGCATTGCGCCGGAGGTGAAGAGACGCGGTCATGATTGTGAAGGGTTGAGTGAGGAGGAGAAGGAGTGTGTGGTGAGGTGTGAGATGGGCGATGGAATGGGTCAGGGGTTCTTTGTGTGTTTGTTCAGGAGGGAGAAGGGTGTGGAGATGAGTGAAGAGGAGAGGAAGAAGAAAGAGGAGGCGTATGAGAAGAAGGTGAATGAGGGAAGTGAGAAGAGGGTGAGTGAGAAGAAGGAGGTGAAGAAGAAGGTGGTGAAAGCAGAGAAGAAGGCAGTGAAGGAAAAGGAAAAGGAAAAGCCAGTGGATTACGTGGCTCGTATTCGCCACTGCCATGGCAAGAGAGTCCCTTTAGGAAAGAGTTGCTGGTGTGTTTATGGAACAAACAAGGCACTGCAAAGACTCAATCACTTGTTCGGAAGACACGTACTCGTCGAAGGAGCAAAAGTACTCCGAGTGACGGAGAAGGAAGTCGAGAAGGAGTGACAGCACATCATGAACGTACTGCGTTTCGTTCTGACTCAACTCGGATGTGCTGTAGAGCATAGGAACGATGACTACGGGTGAGGAAGAGAGAGAGGCGGAACAGAGTAGACGCAGCAGATGCTCGGCTCCGAAGATGTCAAGAATCGGAATGGACTTCTTTGAAACCGCTTCGATGATGTCATTCTCGGCGGTGTAGAATACGGCCTTTCTTGCATCCGTGTTCATGTAGTACACAAGACCCTGCACCAGCTACAGTGAAAACCATTCAGTTGCAACTACCTCCGACGCATTCTCAAACGCGGTCTTGGACTCTGCCTTTACCTCTTCCAGGAACTAGAGGTCATGCATACACCATCACCAGCTCACAGTTTGGAGAATCATGCGCATCGTCACTTTGCATGGCAGAGGAAGAAACAGATTCTCGTCGGTCACCATCTACTGTCAAACGGGGAGAGAGCACGAACAAACCACTCCTCAACGAGTTGCTCACGGAGGAGAATGGGGAACTGACATTTGCTCAGGGAATCGGAATATGTACTCTATGCCATAAACGGGAGGGGAAACAAACACCATTTCAGCGAACAGGTCGATTTGGAGGGATTTGCCCAGTCTCTCTTCCTTCTTTCCACGTCCATTATTGAATTTCATGAGGGCGCGATTCAATTCGGTGTCCTTGTTCAACTCCTCCTTCTTGACCCATTTGTCGAAACGCGAGGACCAACCATTGTAGTGGATTTTGTATTCGTCATCCTTGATTTCGATAATCTTCAATTCAAACTCAAAACCAAATCCCACCTTTGCCACGTAAAACAGCCCCGTATCCTCAATAATCACCTGCTCGCCAACGCTGAACTCTGTTTTTTCGCTCATCTGAAGGGCGATGATGGAGAAATGAGAAACGCAGTGCTGACCATCACAACGACACTATCGCCTGCTCAGAGAGAGGAATAGGAGAGTCACATTCTTTTTGCACCATGTTCTGTAGACGGTCTCTGAACACGCTGTACAAGAGCTGTGCTGCTGTGCGTTCGTTTTCGGCACTGAGTGGTGTGTTGCGCGCGATTTGGCTGATTCTCCTAGATGCTGTGCTGGCTCGCGATTTTATCAAGGACTGCTTGTACAACAAGGAGGAGGGATACAACAGAGCGAAGAAAGTGGGAGTGCTGGAGAAGCCTATCGACTTTGCGAGTCTGTGGGGAAAGTGGGAGTTTAACAAAACTGTCAAGGAGCTGTATGACGTAGAGTTCATGTAGAATGGTTGATGCGTAGAAACAGGGAGTGCACTACATGAATGGAGTGGAACTCTTCACCCCCTTCTTCTCCGAGGCCATCGCCGGATACATTCTGAAGAAGCACAAGCTGGGCACGCCGCTGAACATCTTTGAGCTGGGAAACGGGAGTTCGACCAATCTCTGTGCTCTGCTGAACTACATGAAGACGAAGATGCCCAACGTGTACAAAAACATGCACTATTATGTTCTCACGGACGAGTCGGGTTGTGGCTCCTGACTCAGCATTAGCGTGTACTTTTCGTCGGCCCCCATCCCCGAGGAGATTGCCGAAAAGGTAACTGTCAAGTCCATCGTGCTGGTATTCTTCTTTTCTGATCCGTAGCAGAATCAGGAGGATTGTCTTCATCTCACCGATTCGGGCTTCCTGATCATGAACGACATGCTGAGCTGTCTCCCGCACGACAAGATCCGCGTGCACTATGGATCGAAGGGCGATTCCTTCTCACAGTTCGAGCAGTGCATCATTGCCCAATCGGGAACCAATTCCTACCAGGAGTTCTTCCTGTATGCGCTTATATACTGCATGACTCATAGCCCCGTGTCGGACCCTCTGATTCGTCGCTATGTCCAATTCCTCCTCGATTCGGGGTATTCCATGTTCACTTTAGCACAGCACCAGAACGCGACCATCGATGCGTACAACAAGCAGTCGGCGCTGGGAAGGAGCCGTGCGGACCGTTTCAAGCACTACAATGCGAATGAGGCGTTCATTCCGACCGTGCTTCTGGAGACGCTGGACAAGGTGCTGAAGCTGACGACCAACTGCCACATGGTGTTTTCAGGTGAAATGCGTGAAACGAGTTGTAATGCGCAGATTTCGACTACCTTCCTCCTTGTGCCGAGAACGATCTGAACAGTCCTGTGAACTGCATCAACGGCCCCATTGTGTGCAGCTACGACGAGAAGGGTGCCATTCGGGTAATGGAGTGAGGATTAGGACAGTGCGTCGACTCCAAATCGTACCTGACGAACAAGTACAAGAACGACATCTTCTTCGCCACGGACTTCATCCTTCTCTCGCAACTCGTCCAATCCCTGACGAAGAACAATGCGTCTGTAGCCTCTGGGTGCTGTGTGAACGCTAGATTTACAAGCTGGACTCGTTCATGAAGGAGTACTCGCGATTGGTGAATACGCGGACGATGTTGGGCTGGAATCCGGTCACGAAGGATTTCAAGAACATTTCTTTCCTTCTTAGCTTCTGCTTTTGTTCCATACACATCTCGTGGTTCCTGGCCGTTATAGTGCCTATTCATGGTTCAGCAGCCCCTCCTCTTTTCATCTCTCCTTCTCCCTCCTTCCTTCACGGAAACGAGGAATAGGAGTAAGCACGTTCAGTGGTTTTATGAAAAGGAATCCTCTCCTCCCTTCTCGCTCATCGTTTGGGGATGTGACTATACAGACATTTGCACTCCAATGGAGAAGAGAGAGCGTGAATCGCTGATCATGGAATGATGCGTCCTTTACTCACCACCCGTGCCTTCTCTCCCCATTCCTTACTCAATTCCCCTTCTCCTCGCTGTGAATCAGCAGGAAGCAGAAACTGGGACATGTAGGGTCGTTTCGCTGCATTTCCACGATTCCCCATTCGACAGTTCACACATTTTTAGAACCACAAGCAGAAATGTTCGCTAACGTTGCTGTACGATTTCGCGAGGAGACGAAATAATGCATAGAAGCGTGCTTTTGCCACTGGCAAGCCCTACAGAATCCTCGGTGTGCAGCAGATCGCCATCGGCGGAACCAGCAAGGCTGCTCTCCAGAACCTGTGGTGCAACATCTTCGGTCTGGAGAACCTGCACTCCTTCGAGGTAAGCTCGGACAGCCGTGTTGAGCGTAGTCTCCTAAGGAGAACGTGAAGGAGGACGTGCTCCGCTGCGGCAAGGGACCCATGGCCGTCGAGGTCGATATCATGGAGCCCTACGATCCCAACAAGAGCCCCAAGGTGAACAACCCTCCTCTGAACCACATTGGTCTGTGGGTTGATGACCTGCCCGCTTGCGTGAAGTCCCTCACTGAGCAGGGTGTCCGTTTCACCCCCGGCGGTATCCGCAAGGGTGCTTCTGGCTACGACATCACCTTCGTGCACCCCAAGGGCAAGGCTCCCAGCCCTCTCTCTGGCGAGGGTGTTCTGATTGAACTCGTCCAGGCTCCTAAGGAGGTCATTGAGTTCTACGACAAGCTCTAAAGCAATGATGGGTTCTGTTTGTTGCTCAGAACAGATTCCACTATGTCCGGCGTCTGCATCGTTTCCGGTTGTAGTCGCGGCATCGGGAGAGCCATAGCCGTGCGGCTCGCGAAGGAGGGATACGCATTGGGCCTATTGTCGCGCAACGAGAAGGCGATTGGTCAGTTGAAAGAGGAACTGGAGACACGTGGGTTCTGCATAGCAGTGTGAGGAATAGAAGGGGGGAAGTGCATTTCCGTTCCCTGCGATATTCGCGATGAAAAATCAATCACGTGCTTTCTATTTAACAGATTGAGATGTAGACATGCGGTTCAAACAGTGGCATCACAGCTCGGATCCCCAAAGGGACTGGTCAACGTGGCGGGTTTTGACTAACACAGAATTGAATGGATAGGAATCAATATTGACGGCATCTCCATGCGCTGCAAGAAAGAGACCATGGAGGCCCTATTCGCAACAAATACAATTGGCACGATGACGATGACGCGTGTGGTTCTCCCCTATATGATGAAACAGCGAGGAGGAAGCATCGTGTCCATTGGCTCCATCGTGGGTTCTGGGGGTAGAGCAGGCCAGTCGGCGTACGCTGCAACGAAGGCCGCGCTTGTGGGGTATTCGCGTTCGATCGCGAAGGAAATGGGGAGATACCAGATTCGCAGCAATGTGGTGATTCCTGGATTCATCGACACTGATATGACGGAGCGCTCCATCAAGAACAAGGAGGAGGTGATAAAGCGGATCGCCCTGGGGCGAATGGGCCGTGTAGAGGATGTCGCGGAAGCCGTCGCGTTTCTTCTGTCGGACAAGGCGTCCTACATCACGGGCACGGTAGGAATGGGGCGATCGATTGACAGTAGACGTTGTCTGTGGATGGAGGCATTGAGATCTGCGCTGTTTGTAACAAACACAATATGCAGACACAGTTGAAGCAGACGAGGCTTCCCTAAACATTTCAATCATTCTGTTCACGCAATCGTCCAATCGGTACTTGGCGCTCGACTCGATGTACTTCTGCGCCATGGCCTTCTTCTCCTCCGGATGCTCGATCCAGTAGTCGATCTTGTTCGCCAGGTCCTGCGCATCAGCGCGCTTGAACAGCGAGTTCTCGCACAGCGCGAACTGGGGCGTGGCGGACATGTTGCTCTTGGAAATCACAGGCACCAGGCCGCAGGCGAACGCCTCCATGCAGGAGATCGCCTCAATCTCCACATCCGATGCATGCACGTACAGATCGCACATGTTGATCAGGCGCACCAGATCTTCCTGGGAATAGAACCCGAAGATGGCTGGATTCGGCAGCTTCTGCGCCATGCGACGGTACTTCGTTTCCTTGGGACCGTGGCCGGCCAGAATGAGCTGGATGTCCTGCGCGTGCTTCGACAGCAGGCAGGCCTTGATGAGCACGTCCTGGCGCTTCTCCTTGGACAGTCGTCCCACCATCAAGATGCAGAACTTGCCCTTCAGCTGAGGGATCTTGGGGATGTCCTCGTGCTGGAAGCGCTCGCTGATGCCGTTGGAGATCACGTAGCGCTTCCCCTTGTAATGGTTCTTCTCCAGCTCATCGGCAATAAACTGACTAGGGCAGTGGATGTAGTTCACCTTCTTGTAGAAGAACTCGCGGAGTGCCCAATAAAAGAAATCGGCCATGAAGCCGCAACTACTCATTCCCAGGTTGTAGGTGATATCCTCCGGCTGGCAGTGGAAGGCGGCGGTGCACGCAACGCCGCACTGCTTCGCCAGCTTCGCGACGCGCTTTGACAACACGAAGGGCATGTAGCAGTGGACCACGTCCGCGCCCTCGAGGGCCTTCAGAATCACCTCGTCGTCGGGTTTTCCAATGCTCACTCCCTGCCATGATGCCAGAGTGGACACCAGGCCGTGTTGGTAGTGAGGGCATATGTACAAACCCTCGCCGGGCTCTCCCGTTGTAATTACGCGAACCTCGTGTCCTTTCTTCCGAAGCTCGCTTACCAATCGTTGTGCAGAAATCGTTGTTCCGTTGTTATGCGTCGAGAAGGTATCACAAGCAAGGACGATGATCATTTGAAGGGTTTGGTGAAAGGGATAATGCACTCTTCCTCTCCTGCTTGTTCATTGGTGAACGAGTTTTGTTCGATTTGATTTGGTTTTGGATAAAAAGAAGGTTCCATTGAATATGGCTTTGCGTTTTGAACAAAACAGTGCTGGAAATGATGATTAGCTATTAATAATCGTTACAGGATTGAGCAGAACGGCATTTGTTGAATTGGGCTCACAACTGGGGGATACAACAATAGGAGCATCAGAATTGGATAAATCGACGAATTCCACCACAGGGGCCTCATTGAAAATGGGGTTTGACGAGTATGGACTAACCACATACACGTTTCCAGATGGTTCAAACGAATAGGGAACACGGTCACTGCCACTTACAACAAGAACACCATCCGGATGTTCATCCTCGACTCTGGTCTGAGAAAACAAATCTGATCCAGTTGCATCCGAATCAGAAGAGTCGGAGGAAGAATCATTAGGTTGCTCAATTGGTAGCGTTCTCTTCCTTCTCGCCATCATCATGATTCCCAACACCACCAGCACCACGCCCACGATGATCAGCACGATGCCAATCAACGTAAACACACTCAGCTTCTTCTCAATGCACCACGCCGACGGCGTCGCCCAGTGCGCGTGCATCAGGTCGCTGTCCAGCTCGCACTTCACGTCGTAGCTGCCCTTGTATCCACTCAGACTCGTGCAGTCGAACGTCAGCGTCTCGCCCGCCGCGATCGCCTTCAGGTCCTCCGTCGCCTCGCACATGATCGGCACCACGCGGATCGTCAACACGGTCGTCGTCTCGCCACTCTCGTTCGACGCCGTCACGGTGTACTCCACACTACCAGCACTGCTCGAACTGCCCAGCACCGGCGCACCACCAATCAAACCATTCTGCCTATCAATGCTCAGACCCTCTGGCAGCTCGGGCGCGATGGAAAAGGCGGCCACAGTGCCGTTGACCACCGGGTAGCTCGTGAAGAAAACTCGGTTCTCCGTCGCCACGTACTCCACCATGTTGTAGCTCAGATCGCTCGGGGCAACCACACGGCAGCCAGTACGATCCAGCACTCCAAGCACGCCGTTCGTGCACACGCGGAACGCCTCGCCCACAGTACCAGCAGGACACTCTTCCATCATCTTGTCGCCGTCCGCCACGTCCACGCCCTCCACGCCCGTGCAGCGCGCACCACTCGTCGTCACGCTCAGCGTCGCCGTCGTGGAGCCCTCGCTGTTCGTCGCTGTGATCGTGAACACGGTCGTGCCCACGCTCGTCACCACGCCACTCACCACGCCTCTGCTGTTCACGCTCAGACCCACGTTGCTCGGCGCGATGGTGAAGGAGGCCACCTCGCCCGTCACGGCAGGATCGGCGCTCAGCACCTTCTCGCCAGACACCACACTGATGGAAGCGGGCGAGTAGGAGAAGGCGGAGGGCGCGTCCAGCACGCACCCGTCGTAGTTCACGTCACCGAACGCGCCGTTCGTGCACACGCGCGTGGCGGTGCCAGTGTGGTTGGGCGGACAGGCGGTGGCAGAAGAGGCGGTCGCGCCATTGGCCGTCTGGGGGAAGGAATCCAGAGCGGGACAGGCGTTGTCGGTGATGGCCAGCGTCAGCGTGCACTGCTTCGTCTCCACGGCGTTCGTGCCGCTGATCGTGAAGGTCGTCTCGCTCGCCACGGAGGGCGTGCCGGAGATGGTGGCGTCCTCGCCGAAGGTCAGACCCTCGGGCAGTTCGGGAGTGATGGAGAAGGTGTTGAACACAGTGTCGCTGAGAAGACGGAGAGTGGGCATGGCAACTCCAGTCAAGCCAGCGTAGGAGGCGAGCGGGTACGAGAAGATAGTGGAAATGCGCGGCGTGCAATGAGTGAAATCAGAGGGCTCGAACACACCACCCAGACACAGCGTCTTCACATAGCCATAGAAGGCGGAGTCGCACGCGGTGATGGCGTACGCGTTGTGGTTAGTGGCGGGCAGCTCCTCCGTCGCCTGGCAGTTCACGATGGACGCGCTGAGGGTGATGGTGACAGTGGCTTCGCCCCGGTCGTTGGTGGCGGTGATGGTGAAGGTCAGCGGAGCGGTAGTGGACTCGGCGATGCGACCCGAGATGACACCCGTGGTGGTGTCGAAGGCGAGAGAGGCGGGCAGCGCGGGCGTGATGGTCCAGGAAGTGGGAATACCCTCGTAGGTGGGCACCACGTTCTCGTTCTTCATCACGGCGAGAGTGACGACGTTGTTGTTTCCGTAGATGATGTTGAGTGGCACCGGCGAGACGCACTGGCCAATCACTTCGGTGTCGAGCGTCTTGTCCTCCCTGCAGAGGCGGTACAGACCGCCGAGGTAGGTCGGATTGGTGCAGTTCTTGCGAGCGTAGGAGTTGACGAAGGAGGCGGAGTAACCCTCCTGCGCCTCGCAAATGCCCGTCGTAACACGAGTGCCCAGGTAGAACTCTGCCATTTCGTTGCCTTGCATCGTGCAGCCCCAGAAGAGGACACGGTAGGCGCGATAGGCCGTGGGGTTGTTGAAGAAGAACTCTTTGTAGGAGTAGTAGCCGCCCCACGTGTCCTTGGTGGTCCACTGCTCGAGTTGCGTCCACAGATTCCCGTCGTTGGAGACCTGAATTGCAATATAGTGCGGCTTACGGTGCACATCAGTACCACCGTAGAACTTCAGATAGTTGATGGCCTCCATACGCTCGTTCTTCCACGTCCACTGCACGTACGCCTTCACTTCGCCAGTGCACGTCTTGGGATCACCAGTATAGAACTTTTTTCTATTATTCTTATCATAGGCATTGTCAGAAAGCTCATCCAACGGAGGAGAATAATATCCCCAGTGACTAGCAGCGAAATCACCATCAATTACAAGATCGTCTTCCTGCCCCACAAGAGTCACAGAGTAACCGAAATTGTTCGCAGAACAAACGGTCAGAGTGTGAACTTCAACACAAACCAGATTATCGGTGCTCTTCATGTTCGCAGCAGCAAAACTCGTTCCCATATGCACCGAAATAGGCGATATGCTCTCGGTGGTGGGTTTTGTGTTAATGGTCAGATCGCCAGTGGGAAGGCGAGAACGACCAAGTTCGATGCCATTCACAAACACAGCAAAACCTCCACGCATGGTCACAACATGTCTGATGGTGGCGTAGACATCCACAGTGACATCGAAGGAGGCACAATAGTACATGGCCTTTCCCTGAGGCGCAGGCATGTTGGCGATGGTGGAAGTGGGCCACTGGGTGGTAAACTCGGCAGTATTCCATCCGGCCTGAGGAGCAGTGCCGTCAATATGGTATCTCCAGAGAGTGTTCTCATTGATGGTCGTTTGGGCCGCAACTACTTTATCATCTAGCAACCACTAATCATTACCTATTGAAAAGAATAGCAGCAGCATATCCATTTAGATTGTTCAAATAAGCCGTAAGTAAAGAAGAGGCGGGATCCCCACAATTGCCACTCACCGCCACACTCCAATTCTTGCGGCCCACCTTTGTCATCAAAACGCCCATAACACTGTTCTCTGGTGGAAAGGAAAGAAGTCTTCCTCTTTTGCGTAAATCATCGCTCTTACAATCGTTATCTGAGGTCGCTCTCTCTTCCTTTTGAACTGGTGTGTCATGGATTGCAAGCGTCCAATGAGCGCTCGAGCGTTCCCAGTGCAGGCGCAAGGGAATTGGAATGGCTGCGAGCATCCTGCTGCAGCGTCGCCACGTAATCCGCTTCCTTCCATTGCACAGCCGTCCTTGGGGCAGTATCATCAAGTACGTCGTAGTGCGATTCATTTCCACCGTAGGCTGTGACACCGCCTTCCTTTTCGAATCCAAATGGGCTTCCGCGATACAACGCCGCCTATTCGAGTCAGACAGGGATGATAAAAGCGCAGCCGCAGTTTCCGCCCCCCAGTCTTCAGCAATTGCAGTTCACTCCTCCTCCTCTGGGTTACATGGGTAATGTGCTACGTGGAATGGTGACACGCAGAGAGCCCTTCAATGCGGTCATCCCTGTACTATCCCGATTCTTCCAAGCGCGTGTGCATGTTTTCCTCTCATCGCATGCCGGGAGGGATCTACCGCTCTCGGAGCGTCGTTGTCCCGTTCCAGTCCTCTATCGAGGAATTGGCCACGCAGCAGCTCCAGAGGAACGAGATGGATGGTATCATCCCCCCGCAATCCAATGCTCCTCTCAACACCACGAAGAACGTGAGGAAGCCTCCCCGTGCTGAGATCTAGTACGCTCTCCTGCTTTCGCAGCAGTTTCCTGCGTGGACGGCAGAGAACATCAAGATGATGCTGTTTGCGATGTACCGTGTCCTCCTTCAGTCTCGACCCGATGCGCCGAACGAGATGATGATCCAGATTCCACTGACGTGTCGCTCCCTGCTGCCGATGCTCCTATTCCATTTCGTGGGCTCTGGTGGTGGATGTGATGATTAGCGAGCAGAACAGCTGCAGGACGGGAATGCGGTGAAGATGGCCATGCGCCAGCTTTCTGCGCAGCAGCAGGTGATGAAAGATGATTGTCCCGTGATTCAGCCATCATCCATCCTTCGATGTATGACGTTTGTAATTCTGATGATTCGAGTAGTGAGGCGCTCGGCAGACCCCTTCAAACGGTCTGTGCTCGTTCAGACAATCATCAAGGAATTGGACAGCAACGACATCAAGAAGGATTTCTATCTGACCGAGTTCCTGAGCTGTCTCTATTTCGCCATCCCATCTATCCGCCCTTCGTTCATCGACGCATTTCATCTCGTGTTTCTGGACCAGGTGGAACTGTGCGCCATGTCGGAAGAGCAATGCAATCTGGGCGAGCTTTCACAGTTCATCATCAGTACACGCAACACGCAAGGATTGGATTCGTCTTCGTGGAGTGACGAAAATAGTCCCGTGTTTGGTCTGGATCGGATCGGGTTTTGCTGCCACAAGCGCCTTGAGTTTCTGCTCCGTTTCTGCTCGAGGTACTTCATTCGGCCCTTTCCGGTCCCGCTGCTCAAGTCCATTCTCGGCTTCTTCCGCACATCGATGATTCTGGTAATCGCGCTTCGATCTCCTCACCGTTAGTCCTCCTTTAACTGTGTGTCGAAATGTCTGTATTCTGTCGTCATTACGCAGCCCGAACTGGCTGACACAATTGGCGCCTTTTTCTGTCAGAGTTGGCCTTGGCGGGATTCTTCGCGAGAACTGCTGTACCTGCGGCAAATCGAGTGCACCTTCCTCATTATTCCCCAGGACTCCCAGCGGCGGTTCTTCGCCCTCCTCTTCCCGCGGTTGCGGAAATCGATGGAATCCACGAACCGGTTTGTATCCCTACAAAGCATTCAGTTTATCATGCGTATCATCCAGAACTACTTGAGCGTGCTGAGTAGTGCGGTGGGAGTTGAGAGAGGCGGTGATGATTAGATGGTGACTTCTCTATCCGAAGTGCTGACTTCCCTACAGAACCACTGGTGCGACACAATTCGTGAGAACGCCAGCATCTGCTTGAAGACGCTTCTCGTGCGTGTTGAGCTTCGCTCTTCGTCGGAGGAGGATGAAATGAGAGGCCGCTCCGAAGCCTTCACTTCTTGATTGTATTTAGCTCCTGTTTGTAACAAACAATTCTTCTTGATTAGCTCCTGTTTGTAACAAACAAATCACCGCGTCCTCTTCTCCGAATAGGTGGCCAGCGTGCTCCCCGAGAATGTGCTCTATTTCTCACTCACAATTCTCTCTCCTACCGCCTCCTTAATCTTCTTCGTGAGAGAAGCCATCTTTCCCTTCCTTCCCCGCGCCGTTTTCTCCTCCACACCCTCCTTCATCTTCTGCCTCTCCTTCCTGTCCATTTCCTGCGCCTTCTCCGATAATGTCTAATGCTCACTTCCGCGCTGCAGAACCACCTCCGTGAGAATGTACTTCAACCGCTCGGAGTCATTCAGGTACTTCATTCCCGGAATGCTCTCCATCTCCTTCCGATTCAATCCCTTCGTGATGTTCACGAGAACCTTGTACGTATAGCCCTGCGCCATCAGATACCGCTGTCTATTCAGTGCGTTTCCCACTTCCTACACCTCACCGCCCATTCCCTCTCCCACCTTCGTGTCGCGGCTCACAAGCGTGTAGAAGAACGCCTGCGTGCCCGCGCACAATCCCATCTTCGGTCGCAGAATGCGACCCAATCGCTGCGCCTCCTGCCTTCTCGAACCTTCTTGGCCCTGCACTTGGATCAGCACCGTCGCTTCGGGCAGGTCAATCGACGTGTCTCCGATCTTCGACAAAAACACGATATTTTGTGTCGTGCTCTGACGAAACTCTGCCAGCACGCGCTTGCGCTGCGATTCTGCCGTGCTGCCGTCCAGCACCGGATAGCCGAAAATCTCCTTGAATTTGGTCAGGGGATAGATGGAGTCGCAAAACACCAGGATCTTGTCTCTATCCCTCACACCCCAACAATTTGACTACCCGCGCTTGGCGTGCAGGTCCAGCAAGAAGGCAAGTGCGCGCAGTTTCTCAGGGTTCATCACCGCAAGGAGTTTCTGTTTGTTGTATTCCGACGTGTTGAGGTAGGTTCGATAGAAGTCGGATTGCATGTCGCACCACACCTCCAAACACTTCACCGGTGACAAATATCCCTTCTATTTCTCACCCCCACATCCCAACAATTCACGTTCGTGAGGTCCATCCAGTTGGCTTCATACAGCTTGGGCCCAATCAAATAGTCCAGATCGGCGATCTTGCCATCTTCTCTCACCAGCGTAGCGGTCAGACCCAGCTTGCAATGCGCCTTGACCGTCGTCACCACGGTTTGAAAGGACAGCGCAGGACACACGTGCACCTCGTCCAGCACAAGCAGGCCCCACTCACGCTTGGCGATCTCGTTCAGCAACGCTTCACGTTCTTTCCGAATCTTCTTTCCTCGCACGAGTTGGTAGTAGGTGGTGATCAGAATGCACGGGTTCGTTAGCGTGTCCTTCAGGTAATCCCCACTCCATTAACGAACCGTCGTGTTCTTCACCATCATTCGGATCTGTTCCTCCTTCACATCGCAGAAGGCGAGGAAGCTGTCTTTCCACTGCGCTGCGGACAAGTTGCTGTTACACACCACGATGCAACTCTTCTTGATCGTGGCACATGCCGTGATGCCCACCAGCGTTTTGCCCTATTCATGACTCTTATGAAGTGTTCTCACCGCACCGCAGGGCAGGACGATCAGACCGGAGCGGGCGCGGCCGTTGCCGAACATCTTGTTGAGACAGCGTTCTTGGTAGGGGCGGACGTGCGTTGAGGGGAGGAGGTGGATGCGGAGATTGCGATTGCGCTGCGGGTGAGAGAGAGAGGGGGAGGCGACCGTGTCACTGTGGAAGTCGTACTCCTCGATCATGGGGTATTGATGCTCCTTGGAGATTTGCTTGACTTTGGTGGCCTTGGGGTGTGAGTGATGTGCTTATTCGTGTGATGTGATGAGTGATGTGATGAGTGATGTGATGAGTGATGTGATGAGTGATGAGTGATGAGTGATGTGATGAGTGATGAGTGATGTGATGTGATGTGATGAGTGATGAGTGATGTGATGAGTGATGAGTGTGATGTGATGTGATGAGTGATGTGATGAGTGATGAGTGATGAGTGATGAGTGATGTGATGAATGAACCACAAAAACTCACTTCATTATCGCGAATGCGGAAGGACACGAGCACTCTTCTCTTCTCCAAATCGTCCTCGTCGTCGTCCTTCGCTGTGATGTCCTCTTCCCCATCGCTCATCAATTCCGGATCACAATTCTGCACGATCATCATCATCTCCACAAACCCACCAAAACGTCCAGATTCTTCTCATTCTCTTCATATTCAGGTTCTTCTTCAATGTCCATGTCCTGCTCCTAGCAATCACCCCATCAACAGAATGCAACATCATCAGAGATGCGGTACTCATCAATCTCACGAATCTGCAACAATCGGTTCTTTATCGATTCATTCTTCGCCTCCACGTGCCATAAAGGTCCCATACACCCAATGCGCTCAGGATATTCGATAGTGGCAGTTGCGAAGGACCAGTTTCACTTTGCCGAACGTTGCCGTCTTGCTGCGGATGTGCCGCAACATGTCCTCCGTCAGTGTCACTTTTGACAAGCTGTCCAGTTTCCGGATAATGCCCTCCGTGTCCAGACCCACAGACACCGCGCCGTAGAGGGACGAATCGGTGATGCGGTACTCGTGAATGAACTGCGGTCTTGACAGCGGCTCCGCGATTGCAGTCAGAAAATCGGTGGCCTAGGAATCACAAGCTTGCAGAAGCCGTGCTTGCTCGTAGTACTTCGAAGACACATCCAGATATATATGAAAGTTGGGACACACCCAAAGAGGCTTATTTGCATGGTTTGTTTTCAAATGCAGCATGCTGAAATCGATTTCCCCAGAAGCGAAGTCTACTCTCAAAGAATCCATGCATTCCTCACCTTCATCGTATTCGTCGGCCATATCCAACTCCACCTCATCATCAAAGTCCACATCCTGGAAATGACAAGCAGGAAGTTATTTTTACGGCATTTTCAGCATCTTCATAATCGTCATCGCGCGCATACCGGGGAGCCATGACAGGGGCAACACTTCTTTGTCCGTTGTTCCATTCCATTATTTCGTTGTTGTTGATTCCAACTTCATGTAGAATGTGTTGCTATGTTGGTACGGTCTAATATTGTGGTAGAGTGAACCATGTCTGTTGACGCTTCTCTTCTTGCTTCTCTGGAAGGCCCTGACCCGGTGGCGATGCTGACGAAGGCGGTTGAAGAGAATCCCGATGACTTTGATTCCTGGACCAAGCTGTTGGGCAATATGGACAATCAGGTCGCGCTCACGAGTGAAGCATAATGGATAGAGTATAGCGACTGTTCGTAAGTACTACGACCAGTTCCTGACGCGTTATCCCCTCTGCTACGGCTATTGGAAGAAGGTATGCGTGTTTCGTTTCGCCGCTGATGGATAGTACAGCGAGCAGGAGACAAAGCGTGGAAATTTGAAAAAACCCGAAACAATTCAGCGCGTGGCGAGTATTTGGTCTCGCGCTGCCAATGCGGCTCCCTACTGCGTCGTACTGTTTCGATTATGTAGCTCATTGGATAGGACATCTGGATTTATTATATGGCCTTTGCGACTGTGTATATCCCCGAGCAGTGCAAGGAGTGGTCGTTCCATCCGCTCTCAACCGTAGACTCTTCGAGAAGGCCGTTTCGTTCGTCGGCACGGATCCCAAGAGCAGCAAACTGTGGGACAATTACATCATGTTCGAGACCTCTTGCGTTTGCACTCCATCACTGGTTGATTGGTAGAACACCCCCAAGACGGTCGCCATGCTCTACAAGCGAATCCTCTCCACTCCCTTCCGCGATGTTGGTAATTATTGGGATCCCTACATGGGGTTCGCCTCGCAGCAAACCGTCGAGATTCTGGGCAGTGAGGAGGAGGTGAGCACGCTGGTGACGGCGTACGACTCGAACGAGCGCAACAAAATGAGTGGGTTTTGGCGGGAAAAGTGAGGGTCAGAGAGCGACGAGGACCGTCAGGTGGAGCTGAAACAGATGCTGATCGATGCGCGCAAGGCGGCGTTCGATGTGGTGGCGTGTGTGGTGTGTTAGGCATAGGCGACGCTGGAGAAGGTGAAGGCGCGGAAGCCGTTCGAGGACGGGTTCAAGCGACTGTACTTCCACGTGAAGCCTGTGGGGCAGAACGACCTGACGAACTGGAACAAGTACCTGGATTATGAGCTGATTAATGGAGATGTGGTATGTGATGTGGTTTGAGTGTGATGTGATGTGGTGTGTTGTGATGAGTGATGTGATGAGTGATGTGATGAGTGATGAGTGATGAGTGATGAGTATTGTGATGAGTGATGTGATGAGTGATGAGTTGTGATGTGATGAGTGATGAGTGATGTGATGAGTGATGAGTGATGTGTGATGTGATGAGTGATGAGTGATGTGATGAGTGATGAGTGATGAGTGATGATGTGATGAGTGATGTGATGAGTGATGTGATGAGTGATGAGTGATGAGTGATGTGATGTGTGATGTGATGCGTGATGTGATGAGTGATGTGATGAGTGATGAGTGATGAGTGATGTAATGAGTGATGAGTGATGTGATGTGATGAGTAATGAGTGATGTAATGACTGTGATGTAAAAACAGTGATGAGTGATGTGATGTGATGTAAAAACAATGATGAACTATCAAAGAGTGTGTGACATGCTCTGATCACCCAACGCCCACTCACCTCTCAGAACAGCATCACCGTCCTCTTCGAGCGCTGCCTTATCCCCTGCGCCTACTACGAGCAGTTCTGGGTTCGCTACGTCGCCTGGTGCGTACGCCTCCTCCTCCTCCTTCACTCTAGCACATCGCCCGCGGCGCGCAGGACTGTCTCACCATCATTCAGCGTGCACTGGAGTCCTACTTGCCTCAAAGCGTGAAGCTGATCATGATGAAGGCGGAATTCATGGAGGAGATGGGAAGTGTGGAGGAGGTGAAGGGTTTCCTGAACGGCATCGTCGAGAAGAAATGTCCTGAGCTTCTCGAAGCCATGGTGTTCTACGTGGAGTTTCTGTTGAGACACGACGATCGCGACGGCGCGGAAGAACTGCTCGAACGCTTCAGCACCGAAGGTGAGTGGTGGGGATCCCCCGTTTTCGAGCTCACGTGATGTAGATCACGGCGTGGAGGCGAACGCGTTCATTCTGGTGTACATGTGCAACTATTACTGGAAGGTGCGTCACGACTTCACGATGGCCCGATCGCTGTTCACCTCCAACATCGACCGCTGCCAGAAATCCCTCCTGTTTTGGAAGTTCTACCTGAACTTCGAGTACTCGAGCGCGGAGAAGACAGCGGACGCGCTGCTGGGCTTGTTGCACGACTGCTTGGCGAGCCAGCTGGAGTACGCGGACAAGTTGGTGATGTACGAGCTGTACATTCACTACTCCTCCACCATCTGCACGTCTGTCGGCGTGCTCACGCGGCTGAAGGCGGACTATGATGTGTGGAAGCTAGCGGCGCGCGCGGAGCAGGAGAAGAAGGAGGCCGAGCGCGAGAGTCAGAAGCGCAGCGCCAGTGAGGCCACCTCCGCCGCGCCCGTGGCAGCGCCCACCATGGGAGTGAATCCGCAGATGGCAGGTGCCATGCAACCAGCTATGCAGCCAGCTATGCAGCCAGCTATGCAGGGAGGCATGCCGGCGGGCGTGCCGATGGACCCGAACAGCCCGGAGTACGCGCAGTACTACTACCAGTACTACTACCAGTACTACGGGATGAACTACCCCGGACAGCAGGCGCAGGCGGGACAGACACAAACGCAGGGCTTCAGTGCGTGACTTGTTTGTTCAACAAACGCTCCAACTGTCCTCTTCCATCAGCGCCGCGTCGCCCGAGATAGTGATCATCGAGTAGGCTTTGGACACGTCCTCCTCGGCGGTCTCCTGCGGCAGTAGGTGAAACGACAGCAGCGCGTTGCCGCCGATGCACTTCACGTGCGCCTTGGTGACGGCGATCACCTCCAGCAAGAACTTGTGGCTGTAGTTGTTGATGGCCGTCTCCTCCAGCGCCGTGCTGCCCTCGCGGATGAAGTGCAGCACCACCAGTCCGCAGTACTTCTTCACGCGGTAGCCGTTGATGCGCGCCAGCGGCGTCAGGAACACAAACGACGGCGGGAACAGGCGCTTCATGCCCGTCTCCACGCGCGGCAACAGTGCCTCTGCAGGCAGCGCCAGGTTCTCCTCCGAGGGCTGGTCGGGCAGGTCGTGCACCGCCACCATGTTCTTCAGCACGACGTTCTGAGCGGGGTCGAAGGAGATGAGGGTGGTCATACACACCTCCACGATGTTCTTGCCGGGCAGGCGCAGCTGGACGTCGAGGCCGGTGAGTGTGCAGGGGCCGGTGTTCTTGATCTTGTAGCACAGGCGCTGGGCCATGTTGAACAGGAGTTGGTTGAGCGCCGCGGAGTTATTCAGGAGGTTCGCGCGCTTGAGGAGAATCACAGGACGATAGTCCCGATGTGGTGTGACGGCGGATTGGTTGTGAAGAGTGTGGAACACAATTCCTAATGTGAAGAAGAGAAAACAACAACAACCCGTGTCGGGGAGCCAGGGAAGGTAATTGGAGACGAGATCGGAGAAGTTGGAGTTGGGTTCGATGATGCCGTTGTCAGGGTGAACCTCGCACACCGTGGGCACCTCGTGGTCCTTGAAGTGGCGAGCGGATTCGATCTCGTCATCGGAGGAAGAGGAGGACGACGACGACGCAGACGAAGAGGAGGAAGAAGAGGAAGAGGAGGACGAAGAGGACGACGACGAGTCGCGTGTGTCGGTCAGGTCGACGGAGGACTTGCTCAGTTTCACGAACGACGATGGAATCGAATCGCTGCGCCGCACGGGGACCTCGTCCTCCTCCTCCACCATCTCCAGCGATGCTGGATGGTAGTTCATGCTTTGAATCCGCTGCAGCTTGCGGCGCTGCAGACGGGCCTTGTGGCGGCGCAGCTGGCGCTCGGCCTGTGCTTTCTGCTTCTCGAAGGCTTCGAGCCACTCCGCCTCCTGCTTGGCGCAGAGCGGTTGGAGGAGAGCGAAGCGGCGCGACTGGAGGGCCATCAGCTCGTTCTGTGGGTGAGGGAAGAGAGGAGAGGCGACGGAGACGCGGACGTAGGCGGAGGCGGGGTCGAAGTCGCGGAAGGGAGACTTGATGCGGAGGACTTCGGGGCTGGGCAGGCCGGGGATGTACACGGCGGAGCCGGTGATGGCGCCCACCAGAAGGGAACCACCGATCTATGGGGTGTGAGTGTGCTTTGCTCATGGGGTGTGTGATGTGATGAGTGATGTGATGAGTGATGAGTATTGTGATGAGTGATGTGATGAGTGATGAGTGATGAGTGATGAGTGATGAGTGATGAGTATTGGTAAAAACTGTGATGAGTGATGAGTATTGTGAAAACTGTGATGAGTGATCATACAAGCATGATAGAAATGATGGAATCACAACAGCAACAACACCACATACCTCCATTTCCACCTGAATGCCAAACACCGCGTTGCAATTCAGCGCGTTCATCTTCGCGATCAGCTGGTTGTACAGACGCAGCTCAATGAACGGCATACGCCCCGAGATGTTGTTCGCGTCGTTCTCGCGCGTGTCGTACTCCGACTTCATCTCGCTCACACAGCTCTGGATGTACACCGGGTCGCCCACCGTCTCCAGTCCCGCAGGGATCTCCGTCGTTGCCAGCACCACCTAGCTCTGACCACGCATCACCACACCCAACGAAGGGAACGAAGGCCTGTTGACAGCGCGCGCAGCGTTCCAGTTTCATGTCCTTGAAGAGTGTGTGATGTTTCTCCGGATCCACGTGGATCTGATCGTCATCGCTTCTCACCACATTCACCGCAGCACACGGGCATTTGATGCCACGTCGCTTCTTCTCTTTCTTCGTCTTTCTGCTTCTCATTCCCGCCATTGACGCTCACACGTCCAGCTTCACCGCCGTGCCCGTGGCACTCAACAAACACACATCGCCATCAATACTGCAGGTTTCCCTGTACCCCAACACCACATCCGCGCCAATGCGCAGCGTGTTCGCCTTCACCTCGTCGCGTAATGCCTCCCACCACTCATCCCGCGTGTTCACGTCAATCAGCGTACTGTGGAGTTTGCCGATGAACTTGACGGCGCGCGAAGCGACGATGTTATTGATGGAGTAATTGAAGGACTCGGGAAGGGAGTGGATGGATAACAGCTCGATGGACTGCGCGTTCAGTGATGGGCTGAGGGTCATGATCATCAAGGACTGCTACAAAAGACTGTCGGTTTTGTTCTTGCGGTCGTCACTGGTTGTGTTGTATAACCCGTACAGACGCGAACTACTCTGAAGCCACCGCCACACGCTCACTTGTCGATGCCCTTGGAACGCTTCCGGTCACTTCTGTCTAGGGGTCAGGGCATACTATGAATCACTATACACACAATCTCGCGGGTCTGGATTTCGCACACCTCCACCTGCTTGTGCTTGCTCTCCTTCTTCTTCCTTCCTTCCTCGTCCTTTCCCGCCGTCGAGTTCACCTCACTCCCATCATCATGCTGCATTGCGATCAGCTCCTCCTTCCGTTGAATCCTGTGCGCTCACTCCTCCCTTTGTCCATTACACGCACGCCGTTCCGTACGCTCGGCCCACGATGCCCGAATCTCCCTCCATGTCGAAAAACTGTTGGTACCCAAACACGGCATTCGCGCCTCGCTTCTGCGCCTGCTTGCCGATGTGGCGTCGCAGCTGCATTCTACCATCAAGGAGAAGAACAAGCAGAACGAGAGATTGTAGAGTTGCTTCTGACGCTTCTCATTACTCTTCTGGGAGGAGCGGAAGCGGTCCTCGAACTCGAATTCGGGGTCGTCCTCCACAATCAAATCTTCCACGAAACCGAGGATGCTCAACACCTGCACAATGAGGAATGCGCGAATCACGGACTCTGTACTGGTTTGCATCCGGCGCATTGCTGGCAAAGATGAAAATGCCCGGAGAGCCCTCCTCTGATTGCTAGTCGTGACCGGGAATCCCCATTCCTACGTTCTTATCTCCAATCACATCCAGAGAGATTTGGACGTAGAGCTCGCCACGAATACCTTCCAACGTATCGTAGATGGGCATCCAGCCCTCGAAAATGACTCCCTGCGAATCCACGTCGTTGCTTCGCATGATCATCGTGTTCAGATCGATGGTGACCGAGCCGATCAGCGAGCCGGCGGAATACGTGTCGTGATCCATCACCTACCTCTAAGGAGGAAAACAGGAGCGTACCTTGAAAATGAGGGGATCGTCTTGCAAACGGCTCTCGTCCTGGACGTCGAGACTCCACGTTTCCCCAATCCACTTGGGAGAGAGGCTGTTCTCGATGACACTCGTCACGTACTTCTCCTCGCCCCAGCTGATCTCAACGAAGCTATCAGTGAGTCGTGGCACGTGATGCTACCAATCGGTCGTCTTTCGCTTTCGGTCGATTGCCGGGAGGCCGCGGGCCTCGTTCACCATAATGTAGAGACTCGTGGGCATGGCTGGGAGGCGTTTTCTTGTGGGCGAGAAATATCGCCGATTTTTGCCGCTCGCAATTGCAGGAGCGATTGCCACTTTAATCCTATGCTTCCGCGTCTTCTCGCATCAAATACCGCGCTGTTCGTCTGCGACGTTCAGTCCTGCTTCCTCAAATCCGTGTACGCGGTTGAGGAGCTGATCAACACGACGTCCTTTCTGCTGAAGAGCTCGAGAGTGCTGAATCTGCCTTGCGTCATCACGGAGCAGTACCCCGAGAAGCTGAAGCACACGGGTGCGAATCAGTCCTTCCCGCTCACACGTAGTGGACGCACTACAGCCGCTGATTTCGGCTACGGAGACCCAAAAGGCGTACCCGGTCTTCCCGAAGGTGGATTTCACTATGATGTCTCCTGCCGTGAAGGACTACCTCCACAGTACCTGCCCTGATGTTAAGAACGTCCTCATCTGCGGAATGGAGGTGGCGCAATCCTGTTATCGTTACACGTAGACGCATGTGTGTGTGCTTCAGACGTGCTACGATTTGCTGGAGAACGGCTACAACGTGTACCTGTGCGTGGACGCGGTGAGCAGCCGCTCTCCGGTGGATCGGAAGGTGGCCATTCAACAGCTGCAGAAGGACGGCGTGGTGTTGACGACTGCCGAGAACGCCATGTTCCAGATCATTCGCAGCAAGAACAATGAGCATTTTCAAGGAGATCTCCTCCCTCGTGAAATCGAAGGAGCTCCCGAAGTTGCTGGACTTTTAGTTTGGGTTGTTTGTTGGAATCGTGCGGTTTAGGGGCACAACTGGCGCTCGAAATCACTGCTTGATAGTCATGGTTTCGGTCGATCACTGGTCGGGTCATTGGGAATGCAAAAATGAGCAAGCCACACGATGAGGAGAATGGAGCTTCCGATTCGGACTCTCAGGTAAGCGCTGTCGATGGGAGGAGATAACTGTTTAGTATGCAGAGGGCTTTGAAGATGACGACGAGATCCTGAAGAGTCAGGTGATCCCGGCATTCTTGAGTAAGACGTACGCCATCATGCACAACGAGGAGTTCAAGGACATTGTGTGTTGGGGCGAGAATGGTGAGTCTATCCTGATTCTGAAAGTAGGATTGCGCTGACGGGGAGTGGCATAACGCGGTAGGTGGACGATTTTTCAAAGAAGGTCCTTCCGCTGTATTTTAAACATGGCAACTTTTCCTCGTTTGTCAGACAGCTGAACATGTACGGCTTTCACAAAACAAGACAGGGTTTGAGTGGGAGGGTGGAACTGACTCGGTAGATCCGAATTGGCGGGAGTTTAAGCATCCCCTGTTCAAGAGAGGCCACCTCGAGCTGTTGCCGCTGATCAAGAGGAAGAATGGGAGCTCGAAGTCTAAGTCGGAGAAGCGCGAGAGAAGTGCGATCTGGGGGGTTGCACTCAGAACTAGTGTCCGAGCTGTCCGACCACTCCATTTCCATGAACGTGAAGAAGAGTAAGATGGACCGCGACATGATTCTCCGCGACCTGACGTTGCTGAAGAAGCAGACGGCGGAGATGGAGTCCAAGTACACCAATGTGTTACAGGAGAACCGCCTGCTGTGGCAGACGCTGATGAAGAGCAAGAAGCAGCAAGACGCGATGAAGCAGCAGATGGAGCGCGTCTGCCGCTTCCTGTACAAGGTGTATCCCAGCAACCGCGTGCGCGACGCTCCCGACGACAATCCCCAGTTTGTGCGAAACGCGAGGCGCATTGACTGTAGATGCTACAGGACCGGCCGCGAGGCGCCGACAACGACAACATGGACTTTTCCATGATGAACGACGACGGCCTGCTGACTCCCGACCAGTACAACAGTTCATTAGAGTAATCGTCGGGAGTTTCATCGACCGTAGTTTCCTTCAGATGAACTCCGTCCCGCGTCTGGATTCCCCGCGGAACGTGCCTATCCGCCCGCTGGACTTTGGCCACCCGATGAGCAACCGCATGATCACGAACAGTGCGCACAACACGCTGCAGACGGCAGGGCCGGATTCCCGCGGTTATGCGTAGCGGTCGTCGCTGATGTTCCCGGGGACGTCGCCGTCGTTCTCGCCGAGCTTCCCGCCGAGCAACCCGTCGACGTCGATGGAGTACGACGACCTGAACCCGATCGACATCAACGGGTCCTCCGCCAGCCTGGACCTCACGGGCAACCCCGCACAGCCGCCCGCCTCCGAGGTGGCCGCCTCGCCCATGCCGCCACTGGAGCTGGGCGAGCCGTTCATGCAGGGTGGTGGCGCAGGAGGGACGTGAGGAGTAGACGACCCTCTGCCCACCGCCGCCATGCCGCCTCCCGCCGTGCCCATCGGGCAGTCTGCCGGGCCGTCGGTGCCGAATCTGCCCGGAGACCAGCCGGAGCTCACGCCCGTCACGCCCGCCATGCCTGCGACACCTGCCATGTCCACGGGACCCACGGGACCCACGGGACCCACGGGACTGGGCGAGCAGGCGGCGCTGACGGCACTGCCGCTGCTGCCGCAGGACGAGCCGCCGCTGCTGAACCTGGACACGTCGAACACGGCGCCGCTGGAGGTGGAGCCGACCGACCCGTCGGCCACCGTGAGTACCGTGGACGACGACCGGACCTTCCCCGACCTCTCCTTCCCGCTGGGCGAACCGGCGGTGCCTGCTATGCCTGCTGTGCCTGCAGTGCCTGCAGTGCCTGCTGTGCCGGCGGTGCCCCCAACACCCCAAGGATTGCAACCGACGCCGTCGAAGAGTGACAAGGAGCTGTTGGAGTAGGGGCGAGAGGAGGGTGTGATCGTAGCTCGCTCCACGTGGACGTGAACAAGGTGAACGAGACGAGCAATTTGCTGCAGAGACGGGTGAGCGAGATGGAGACGGGCTTGAGCTCTCCCTTTTTAGCACCGAACATTGAGATTATGGAACAGAAAGGAATGCTTTAGTTTTTTGTGCGCGTGTTTGTTGCAGCGAAGATCCCCCTCACCCCCCCGAATTCGACGGCACGCTTTGGTTTTGAGTCAGCTTTTTGCTATTGTGAAGCGTATTTGGTCGTATCTTTAGTCATAATAGCATAATGCAGAACCCAAAAGAGCAGAAGAAGAATGTACTCCCGTTTCTATTGGCGCATTATCGATTTAGACTACTCCTGTGTCGAAGGGAGAGAAGCGTAGTCAGCCGTCCCAGCCTGTAATTATGCTGTCTCCCATGTGATGCAACTAGACGTCTTTCCCTCGTGGTGGTAAGGTGGAGTTCATGTCGCAGAAGAAGCGGTCCCGCGTGGCGAACAGCAACGTGCGTTTCGTTGGGAGTCGATTAGGATGTAGGACGTGCTGTTCAAGTCAAAGCCGGAGGAGAAGCCCACCAAGCGCATCGGTCGCAAGGCGGAAAAGATCAATTTAGTGAACAAGATTAGTTTGGGTTGTCGGAGCGCGTTAGGCGTAGAGGAGAATGAAGTGCTTCCCACAAAGAAGAAGACGAAGAACGGCGTGTACCCCACGTCTTTTTCGCGCATGAAGGTGCGATTTGGCTGCTCGCTTCACGGATAGCCTGGCATGATTCTGATGGGCTACATCAAGGAAGTGCTGAAGAGCCAGCTGCTGATTGGTCTCCCCTTCGGTCTCGTCGGGTGCCGTCCAGCTTAGGATTTGACGTGTAGCACGGTGGAGAAGGTGGAGACGGGCGATTCGTTCTACTCTCTCCAGGACAGCGAGGAGGGAATGAACATCCTGGCGGACATGGACCTGCACAACCTCTACACAGTGAACACGCGCGTGATCGTGGTGGTGCTGGAGTTGCAATCGGTAATGGCCTTCTCTCTGTTTCATCGTAGGTGAACGGCGTGAAGCTGATCGCGCTGTCGATGCGTCCCTCGATGATCTACTCCACGGCGGGCGTGGCGGACATCTCGAAGGTGTTCCTGCCGAATGCGCTGATCCAGGGCGAGGTCGAGGGAAAGGAGGATTACGGATACACAGTGAACGTGGGCTTCAATGAGACGAAGGGATTCTTCAAATGCGACACCTCCGTAGTGGATTGTCGGAATTGGCGATTATCGTCATCTCCTAGATCAGGCTGGAACGCAGCATTTCTTCGTCGTGGACGCGCTGAAGGACCGCGTGCTGCAGCTCGCCGAGGCCAAGGGCAGTCCTGCCACCAAAGCGATTTCCCGTTTTCGGCCCGATTTCTGTCTCACCAATAGTGACGGAGGACACACAGCTGACGTCGCTGAAGGCGGGCTTCATGGTGTCGGGCGTGGTGTCGGAGGTGTACAAGAACGGCGCGAGCCTGGACCTGCACGGCCTGTCGGCGGACGTGTACTACCAGCACCTGAAGAACCGAGTGGTGGTTGGCGTGGGGTGTGATGGGCAGATGGACGGTTTGGCGAAGCTGGAGGCGGGTCAGACCTTCAAGGGACGCATCGTGTCGGTGTGCTACTCGACGCGGCAGGTGTTCGTGTCGAACCTGCTGCTGACGACCAACGTGGCGATGGAGCCGACGCTGCCGGCGATCGGCGAGGTCAAGGAGGACGGTGAGGTGGTGTCGGTGGACAGCGGCTGCGGCGTGATGCTGAAGCCGAACGTGTACGTTCACATGAACCGCATGCAGGACACGCGCGTGGAGTCGGTGGAACGGTACTTCTCGCTGGGCATGAAGAACGTGAAGTACCGAGTGATCGGCTATGACCTGATTGATGACGTGGTTCTGGTACATATGCCCGAGAGTGTCCCTAATGCGTAGGCGGCGACCGCGCCGTCCATTCTCACCACTGACGTGATCACGCTGGAGGACGCGAAGCCGGGCAAGCTGGTGAACGCGACGGTGCTGAACGTGACAGCGAATTCCGTGATCGTGTCGATCGGGACGCACGTGCGCATAAGTCCCCGAACTGACGCGTAGTTAAAGGGCCTCATTCCGAGCGAGCACATGTCGGAGCTGCCCTCCACGACGCACATGAAAGAAATGTTCCCTGTGGGCAAGGTGGTGAAGGTGCGCGTGTTGTACGTGAACTTCGAGAAGAAGCTGATCTTCTGCACGTGCAAGCGCAGCCTGCTCCGCGACGACTGCGCCATCCTGAGCGGATACGAGGACGTGGACAAGAGTGGTGGCGTGTGGGTAGGGTGAGACGTAGCGACGACATACAAGGGCGTGGTGTTCGACGTGAAGGAGTACGGCGTGCTGGTGCGTTTCTTCAACCGCGTGGTGGGCGTGATCCCCTCGGTGGAGCTGCAGCGTCGCGGGCTGCGTCCGGACCGCTTCGTGAAGGGGAAGGTGGTGGAGGTGAAGGTGACGGAGGTGGACGAGAAGCGAAAGCGACTGAACCTGGCGCCGGCCAATGCCACTATTGACGAGGAGGTGGACATGATGGTGGGGGAGAGGAGGGAGTGTCAGAAATAGGGCCGGATTGTGTCGGGCGTGGTGGTGCACGACAACTACAGCACGCCTGTCTTCGGCAGAGAGAACATGGTGGGCTTCGTGGTGCATCTGGAGGGCGACGCGTACGGCTTCGTGCCAGTGGGTGGAGGTGAGGGGTGTAAGGTATAGGCGTGCATGCTGGGCGACCGCCCGAGCCTGCTGGACGCGCAGCGCAAGCTGCTGAAGAATGGAATGCGCGTGAATGCCATGTGTGTGCTGAATACTATGCGTGGTGCCTTTTATAGTGGGTTGCGTGCTTTGTTTGATTGTGCTTTGTTTGAGTGCATTTTTTGTGTGCTTTGTGATGAGTGATGAGTGATGAGTGTGATGTGATGTGATGATTGTGATGAGTGATGTGATGTGATGTGAAAACAGTGATGTGATGACTGTGATGTGATGTGATGTGATGTGATGAGTGAAGTGAAAACAGTGATGTGATGGAGAGCAACAACTCACCTCCCCAGACGGCTCGCCGCTCTGGCTCTGCTCGATGCAGCCCGCTCTGCTCTACGCGCACCAGCACAGCCTGCTGCCCCGTTCCAAGGACGATCTCAAGCTGGGCGAGGCCTATTGCGGCTACGTCAGCCACGTCATGCCCTACGGCGCCTTCGTCTCCTTCGTGGGCGGCCTGCGCGGGCTGGTCCGCATCAACCAGCTCGCCACGCACTTCGTGACGAACACGAGCGACATCGTGTGCGTGGGCCAGTGCGTGTACGTGAGCGTGAAGAAGGTGGAGGAGGAGAAGGTGGATTTGTCGATGAAGGTGATGGTGCCGGACGCGCTGGAGAAGGTGTTCATGGTGGAGTACGAGGAGCAGGCGCTGCGCGTGATGGAGGAGGGCGCGGCGGAGGACGCGGAGATGAGCGAGGAGGAGGAGGAGAGTGACGAGGCGGATGATGTGGATAAGCTGATGGAGGAGGAGAAGGACAGTGATATGGAAGTGGAGAGTGAAGAGAGTGAAGAAGAGAAAAGTGAGAAGGAAGAGAAGAGCGAGGAGGAAGAGAGTGAGGAAGATAGCGAGGAAGAGGAGACACCCACACTCGACTGGCACAACGTGCGGCTGGGCGCGGTGCTGAAGGGCCACGTCAAAACCGTCCGCCCATACGGCGTGCTGGTGGAGCTGGAAGGCGGCGCGATGGGCTTCGCGCAGGGCGCCGTGCACACGGCGGGCGTGGAGTGCAAGGAGGGTGCGGAGGTGACGGCGCGTGTGCTGGACCTGAACGCGTCGCTGCAACTGCTGGACGTCACGCTGAACAAGACGTTCCTGACGGCGGAGGCGACGCCACGCCAGCGCAACCGCCGGCTGAGCGATTGCGTGGAGGGCCTGACGGTGGGCCAAAAGACGGAGGGCGTGATCGTGGTGAAGAAGAGCGACTATCTGGTGGTGTGTCTGACGAACCACGGGAACCAGCTGTGCCTGTGCAGCACGGCGGGCGTGAACACGGTGAAGGAGCCGTTCGTGGGCGGCGAGCTGGGCGACACGGTGAGCGTGAAGGTGGTGAGCGAGGCGGACGTGGGCGAGGAGGTGATGGCGTGTCGCAAGAACGTGAAGGAGGTGAAGAAGGAGGACGAGAAGGCGATGGCCGGCTTCTTCGATACGACACGCGTGGGCGTGCTGGTGAATGACATGATGAACACGCGTCTGCAGATGGAGAAGCAGGAGGCGTTGGAGGTGCTGGACGAGAAGCTGGTGGGCCAGGTGCTGCGCGCGACGGTGCGCGAGGTGCAGGCGACGCGGCTGTTCGTGGTGCTGAACAACGTGAAGACGGAGCACAAGTACCGCGCCGATGTGATGAAATGCGACGTGGACGAGGCGGATTGGGCCAAGATGGAGAAGGGGTCTGAGCTGACAGCCAAGTAGGCGTGTGTGGGGCGCTGAAAGGTAGGGTGGTGAGCGTGCAGACGCTGCCGAAGAAGGAGAATGCCGAGGCGGTAGTGGCCGTGGCGCTGTCCACGCGCCAGGCGGACATGGCCCTGCCGGTGGTGGGCGAGCGTGGAGAGTGTGATCAATAGGGACAGATCGCGCCGCGCGTGGAGGTGAGCAAGCTGGAGCGTGGCGCGAAGTGGGTGTGATGGTGAGTGGTGAGTGCTAGGGTCCGTGCGGTGGTGGAGCAGGTGCTGGACTACTGTGTGCTGCTCCGCGTGGCCTCCACCACCGTGGCCCGCGTGCAGCTGCCCGACGTGCCCGTGACCACCAGCCTCGCCGAGCAGTACCACGCGGGCGACTGGGTGGACGCGACCTTCCTTCGTTACGACGCGTCGCGCAAGACGGCGCTGCTGTCGCTGCGAGACACGGTGGTGACGCTGGCGGTGGGCACGGAGGTGGTGGCGAGTCCGCGCTTCGACGCGGGCGGCAAGTACCAGGAGTACGCGCTGGTGGATTTGGAGGGCGGCGGCGAGGGCGCGCTGTACTGCACGGAGGTGTGCGAGCGCGAGCAGTGGCACAAGAACCCGCTGGCGCAGCTGACGCGCGGAGAGCAACTGCACGCGCGCGTGGTGGGCACGGTGGAGCAGAAGGGGAAGAAGCTGTGGATGGTGAGTTGCCGCGCGCAGCCGGAGATGGCGGCGCCGGCGGTGGGCGAGCTGGTGTACGGGTTCATCGTGCACGTGGGGAAGAAGCTGCTTGTGCGGTGGGTGTGTGGAAGTGCGGTGATGGGTAGATTGAGCTATGATTTCAAGGGCTTCGTGGCGCTGCGCGACGCGGCGGACAAGTTCATTAAGGACCCCGCGAAGGTGTTCCACCCGGGACAGTTCGTGACGGGCCGCGTGCTGAGCGTGAACGCGGAGAATCGGTGCTGCGACCTCTCGCTGCGCGTGGGCGTGGGCGCATGGGCTGAGGCGTAGAAGTCGGCGATCACGGGCGAGCAGGTGGTGACGACGAGAACGCTGCACGAGGGCATGGTGGTAGACGCGACGGTGTTCAAGATGTACGACTGGGGCATGCTGATCCGTCTGCAGAACGGTCTGAAGGCGGTGGTGATGAAGGAGGAGTGCGCGGACCACGAGGTGGCGAGCGCGCGCGAGCTGTACACGGAGGGCGACAAGGTGCGTGCGGTGATTACCAAGGTGGATTTGTCGAACCACAAGACGGAGGCGTCGCTGAAGCCGTCGCGGCTGCCGCAGGAGACGGCGGTGGAGGCGGAGGAGGTGAAGGACATGGAGGAGGCGATGGAGGAAGAGAGCGAGGAGGCGATGGAGGAAGAGAGTGAAGAGAGTGAGGAGAGTGAGGAGAGCGAGGAGGAGGAAGCACCTGCTGCTGGGTTCGGGTGGGATGATTTCGCGCCGGCGGCGGAGGCGAAGAAGCCAGTGGCGGCGGTGAAGCCCGCGAAGGCGAAGAAGCTGTCGGAGCAGGCGGTGGCGTCGATGGAGCAGTCCCTAGCGAAGGCGGACACGCTACCCGAGTCGGAGACAGACTTCGAGCGGCTGCTGGTGGCGAACCCGACGTCGTCGCACCTATGGCTGCGTTACGCGTCGTGGCTGCTGTCGACGACGGAGGTGGCGAAGGCGCGTGCGGTGATTCGTCGCGCGCTGAAGTCGATCCCCGTGCACATGGAGGAGGAGCGTGCGAACCTGTGGTTGGCATTGATGAACCTGGAGAGCGAGTACGGCGACGAAGACGCGCTGGAGGCGGTGTTCCGCGAGGCGAAGCAGGCGATGGAGCCGAAGCAGGCGTACCTGCACCTGGCGAAGCTGTACGAGCTGAAGAAGAACACGGCGCAGGGCTTCAACTGCTGGAAGCAGCTGGCGAAGGAGTATCCGGAGGACGTGGAGGTGTGGCTGGGCTTCGCGGAGTTCTACTTCAAGCAGGGCCAGCTGAAGGAGAGTGGCGACGTGCTGAAGCGTGCGCTGGGCAGTCTGAAGAAGAACGAGAAGACGCAGATGCTGAGCGGATATGCGGTGTTGCTGTACGCGTACGACTTCGCGGACCAGGGCCGGACGGTGTTCGAGGACCTGGTGGACAAGCTGCCGAAGCGCCTGGACCTGTGGAACATGTACGTGGACCAGGAGACGAAGAAGAAGAACTATGATTATGTGCGAGGTCTGTTCAAGCGCATGACGGGATTGAAGATGAATGTGAACAAGGTGAAGGGCGTGTTCAAGAAGTGGCTGACGTTCGAGGACGCGCACGGCAGCGAGAAGACGGTGGCGGAGGTGGAGGGCCTGGTGCAGGAGTACATCAACAAGCTGACCGCCGAGTAATCTGTTATTGTTAGTTTTGTTTCTTGGAAACGAGCATGCCCTCGCAGGAGGTCGCCGTTCCTCAGCAGGGGACAAACGGATTTGCGAGTGAAGAGGAGTTCCGACGGATTGTGTAGGAAAGGAGTTGGGAGTTGAATGAGTAGCTGCAAGAACTTGAGCACGATCTTCGGCATGCTGTTTATCCCCGACAACCCCAAGGTGGTCAATGTAGCCAACTACTTGCTGGCGGAGTATCGAAGGGGCTTTGTTGCATTTTAGTTTCTATTTTATCTTTTGTAGTTTTCATTTAAGGATGCTACGCTGCTTGAGCAGCAAGTTCGGACGGATCTCATCGCGTTGCTGAACAACGAGGCGGACTGCATGCGACCCTTTCTTTCGCTCATGAATTACGCCGTACGTGTTGCTTTTGTTCCATTCCATCTAGGGAGACAAGAAAAGCCTCCATCGTGATGCGGAAGAGAGTGCCTCCTCGTTGCCAAAGCAGAAAAGCGCTCATTTGTCCCTTCCGCCCAGCCTGACCTTTTCCTGCGATGCGCTCTCCTCGTACATTTCGGAGGGTTTCAGTGGATATGAAGACGAGTTCCATCAGATCTACCACCAGCTGAAGCATTTGGAAGTGTGTCAGCATGGATGTACTGTGCGTGCTGTTTTATTACGTGATGTGTAGAAGGACACGCGGTGCAAGCAGTTCAAGGCGCTTCTGAACCACTGCCGTACCTGCAATGTTCGCAATTGCCATGCACGCCTCATTTCTCTCTATCATGCTTAGTATTCAAACTGCCGCCGTTTGCGGATGGTGATCGCCCACCTGCAGGTGTGCCACAACTCGCATTGCCAATTGTGCAACAAGGCCAAGGCATTTCATGCAGTAGCTCTCATCATTGTCTGTAATCGATAGGCCATTCAGGATCAGGAGGAGGAGCAGGTAACGCTGCCTTCCTTCTTCCATCTTCTCTCCAATGATGACGTTTCTCCGTTTCTCCTTTTTCATGCTCAGATTATTGCTTACACGACGAGTTTGTCCTTCAACTCTTCGCCGTGGTGGAAATACTCCAGTCTTCGTTCCGAGATTTCCCGCGTCATTTCCGCGGTGCGTCAGAAGGAGTTTCACTGATTTCTTTGTATCACACATAGCATCGACGGTTTATTCCACCATCCCGTGAGCACCTCAACGGAGGGTTGTCAGCAGTACTACCAAATCATCAAGAAACCGATCGATTTGGAGACGATGGAGAAGAAGAACGCACGCGGCGAGTACAAGAGCGTGGCGGCGTTCCATAAGGACATGAGCCTATTGTTTGCGAACTGCTACAAGTACAACAAGGTAAAAATGGGAGGATTTTTTGACATGCAGAATGAGATTATTCCGAAGTATGCGCGGGGTGTGGAGGAGTATTATATGAATCAGTTTTCGGAATTGCAGAAGAAGGACCTGAGTCTCAACGAGGAGTACAACAAGCAGCAAAAGCGTCTGTGCCCGCTGTGCCACGGCGGGGACTATTTGTTGGAGGGCCAGTCGTTGCATTGCAGTGGCGAGTGCAGGGAAGTGATCGAGTTGAACAAGAAGTACTACATTGACAAAACTCTCCAGCATGTATGGTGTGAGAATTGCTACAAGCTGCTGAAGGAGGAGTTTTTGTGCGACGAGGTACTGATCAAGAAGAAGGATTTGACGGCGCGCTTGAACGCGCACACGGACAAGGAGGAATGGGTGCAGTGCGGTTCCTGTCAGCGTTGGTACCACAGTGTGTGTGTGCTGTACAACGGGAAGATTTGCCGGCAGGGGAAGAAGCTGGTGTTCCACTGCCCGCTGTGCATCCAGGATTTGAAGGAGACGTTGGAGTGTCCTAATCGGCAGCTGTTTTTGCCGAGAGCGGATGGTGGGTGGTGTGCTATTTGCATGTGCTTTTTTGAGTGATGTGATGAGTGATGTGATGAGTGATGAGTGATGTGATGAGTGATGTGATGAGTGATGAGTGATGTGATGAGTGATGTGATGAGTGATGAAACAACTGTGATGAGTGTGATGTGACATCCCTGATGAGACGACTCACACACGGCAGACCTCATGCGAACGGACCTCTCCGACTACATCGAGAACTCAATTCGCACGCTCATTCACACCATCCAGCACACGACGGCGCAGAATCGCAACACCAGCGACGAGGACATTCCCACACCCAACGGAATCAGCGTCCGCCTCGTCCTGAACACCGTTCCCTTCACACCATCTATTCACTGATAGATGCAAAACCTCCCTGTTTACGCTTCCTTCCTGGAGTACTTCAAAAGCAGCAATTTCCCCAAAACAATTCCCTACCATGAGAAGTGCATTTGCGTTTTTCAAGTCTTTTCTCCTTCTCTTCTCAATGCGTAGCGCATTCACAACCTCGATGTTCTCCTCTTCATCATGTATGTCTACGAATGCCCAGAATCCTCCATCTCCAACGAGAGGACGACATACATCTCCTATCTGGACAGGTGTGCGTCGGACAAGCCCATGACGCCTAGCGTTCGCTTCCTCACGCCTCCTTCGTATCGCAAACCCATCTATCAGGAGGTGGTCGCCTCGTATTTGAGCTACGCTCATGATCACGGCTTCAACACAGCACACATCTGGGTGTGTCCGCCCAAGCGGGGTGATGATTACATCATGTCGAATTGTTGGGGCCCCCTCAGTGATAGATTCTCCCACCCTCAGGAGCAGAAGACACCGCTGGCGGACCGGCTACAGCGCTGGTACCAAGACATCCTGACAACGGCGCATTCCCGCGGGAGTGTGTTCGAGGTGACGAACATGGTGGACGAGTACATGTGCGGGAAGTACAATTGCAAGTGAGCGATGAATGGGGTGTGTGACGTAGGTGCGACGATCGTGATTTGCTGCGTATCCCACACTTCTCGGGCGACATCTGGATTCAGGAGTCGAATGAGAAGTGCAAGGAGTTGGTGAAGCAGGGATTCGTGGCGGAGGGCGAGACGGACGAGGCGAGTCGACGGGCAGAAGAAGGAGGGCATCCGGGAAGGCGGAGAGTGCGAAAACGAGGCAGATTGTTGAACGAGGTGTTCGAGGTTATGAAGGTGATTGGAAGAATGCGAGGTGAGAAATAGAACTATCGAAACCGCCTCCTGGTGGTGAAACTCCAACACCAATGTCGGAATTGCGGCTGTTTTCTGGCGGACGAGGATCACTTCAGTGTTGAAACCCTGCCCTATGAAATGAAACTCCCGTCGCAGCGAAGAACTATCGAGATGCCGCATTTCCTCTGCCAAAAGTGCCTGATAACCGCGGATCTGAGCCCCGCGCAGACGGTGTCTTTTGTTCCGCACGAGTCCCTAATTCGGGATGATTTCAACAGTCCGATCCTGTCGCGCGTGTTCGAGAACCGTCAGGTGTTCTTAACGGTGTGCCAATCGTACCATTACCAATTCGATCAGGTGCGTGCGGAGAGAGAGAATGAGGGTTAGTTGAGACGTGCCATCTTCAGTACGATGATGGTTTTGTATCACTGTTTCAACCCCACGATTCCGATTTGCAACCACTCCTGCAACGAGTGCAATGACTTCATCGTGAGCGGCAAGCGCTGGCACTGTCCCATCTGTCCCGATTTCGACCTGTGCGACAAGTGCCGGATGAAGTTCAGCCACCAGCACGAGTTGGTCCCGTTTGACATCGCGGCGCGGACGCACGAGGAGAAGGAGACGCTGGAGGTGGAGGAGGAGGTGAGGAGTGAGGCGTAGAGACTGGCGAACGTACCGTGCGCCGTGCAGTTGTACGCATTGGTGCATTGCTTTGTGTGCGATGTGAGCATGTGCGGCGTGCCGCTGTGCGCGCTGATGAAGTCTGCGTTGCATCACTATGTGAAGTGCGGGAAGGAGAAGTGCGAGCTGTGCGGCGAAGTGCGAAGGATCGCGGGAATGCACATTCAGGAGTGTAAGGACGTGTCTTGTAAAGTACCTCATCGCTTTTTCATGAAGTGGCTTGTTTGTTTGAATGGAGGGGTGTATGATGGACCGTGCACTGGATGGAAGTGGGCTGTGGATTAGCAACGATAAAGAGTGTTCATTGTACTTCTGCACTTCTTGGTTTCCTCTTCATGAAGAGAATTGTGCGAACCTGAATCACCTTTCAGACTTGGTTTATTGCTAAGCAAAGTGCGGGGAGTGCTTTCCAAATAGAAAAACAGAAAGGGTTTGCTCTAAAACGCAAATGCACACTCGATGATGCCGATGAAACGACTACGTACGCCAACCACAAGAAACCTCGTTTCTAAGCTTATTCAAAATCAAATACACATACTGCAACACTCACAAGTCCATTCAGGTAGATTACACTAATCCATTTTATCTTCTCCACAAACTCACGCAATCGATTCTCCTCAATCAATGGCGTACCATCTGCTCTATGGAGTAAGCCTTCTTCTCCTTCTCTCCTTCATTTCCATTTTTCTCCAAGAAGGCACCTGGAATGCTCCGAACAGCATTCTCGTGCTGCACAATGGAAATGGAAGCATGGGAGAAGCGTTGTGCCATCCACCCAGGCGAATCGTCATCAAACCAACGCCATGCATTTCTCATCAGTCAATCAATGCGACAAGGAAGGAAACGACTCCGTTGCCTTCGAATCGCGTCATGAATCAAACGAAACCCATTCAACCGGTAAAACAAGCAGTAACAACGAGTGTCCAGAACCGGAGAGCGTTTCATTCGTTTCCGTGGAATGATGGGTTTGGTGGTGCTTTCTATCCCCCTTTCATGCTTTAGACTACAACGCATTTTGCAGCCGTATCATTTCGCGTGTGTCCAAGTCGTCCGGCTACATGATCGTGGCTGATGGAAGACGCGGAGGTCTGGGGCACATGTCTATCTCCCTACTATACGCGCTGTTCGTTGCCCTACTCACGGGAAGACGCTTTTACTGTATCTCTTTGGGATGGTGGTTTCGCGTAGTTATAACGAGTGACGAGTTTTGGAACAACACCAACTCGTGTTTGCGGCCTTTGAAATGGGAGGGAAACACGGACAAGCTGCGGATCTGCAAGGGCAACTTGCTTTGCTTTAAGCAGAAGCAGAATCCAACGTCATTGAAGCGTCAGAACGTTCTATTTCAGGATGTCCGGTTCTACCACAATGAATTGGAAACAACGTGGGAGCTGCGAATGCTGCGTAATATCGGCATTGCTAGCCCTGCCGATTCGTGGATGTCGCTGAAGAGGAAGATTCTTCGAGTGGTGTTGAATCCCTCGGATGAATTGACCCAAGTGATCCTCCAGGAGCGGAAGCGTATCGGCCCCGCAGAGCACCAGGTGGGCGTCCACGTCCGATGTGCGGGCAAGCTTTCGGATTATAAGGAGAGTGTGCGTATGGTTACAGTGGAGCAAATTCCGCAGTTCCGTTTCTTTGCGAAACAGATGCTTAAGTCCATTGCTTCTAAACAGAGATATGTATTCCTGACAACGGATTCGACATACGCGGAGAACCACTTCAAGAAGGGAATGGGAGACGCCAAGACGATCTCCTTCTCTGGCTACAAGCGCGGACACACGAACAGCAAGCGTGTAACTGATTTGTCCTTTAAGAGGTCGCTGGTGGATCTGTACCTACTGGTTCAGTCCAAGATGCTGGTGCTGACTTCAAAGAGCGGATACAGTCGCATTGCGAGGATCATGTCAAAAGCGGGGAAAGTGCGTAACATTCATGTAAGCTATCATTGTGCGTGTTTGTTTTGATGGAAATTGATAAGTATATGGTGTGTTGCCGTTGAATGTGCAAATCACTCGTTGAATTGCATAGCAACTCAATCATGATAACAAGAATTGTCTTTGCTAAAGAATGGCCATGCACATAATCACAAACAGAAGTGATTAGATAACAACAACCAAATTACAATTCTGTCATTAGAAAACACACCAAACGCAAAAGAAAAGGGCTACAGCACATTTTCCAAAAGGCCCTTCACAATCTCGCCCCACTTCTCCTTCTTGTAATCCACCTTCTCCAGCCGCTCCTTCAGCTCCCGCATCATATACATCGTCACATCCGGCGTCTTCAAATTCATGTCAATGTTGAACTTGTCCGCAACCACCTTCGCTCGCTGCAAAATGGGCTCCGGAATGCCGGCCAGCCGCGCCACATTGATGCCGAAGCTGTCCGGACACACGCCCTCCACCAGCTTGTACAGGAAGGTGACGGACTCGGTGTTGCTGTCCAGCAGATAACTCATGTAGCCCGTGCTGATGGTCGGGTGGTGGAGGAACGACTGGATGATGAAGTTGTAGTGCGTGGAGAAGAGCATGCGGCAGTGCTTCGTCGTCGACAGGTAGTTCAGCACCGCGAACACGATCGCCGACCCGTCGTACGTGCTCGTGCCACGGCCTGCCTCTCACCACCCTCACTCGCCTCTACCCAACTCGTCGATGATCAGGAAGGAGTCTTTGGTGCAGTTGGCGAGGATCAGCGAGGTCTCGATCAGCTCCACGTAGAACGTCGACTGGTTCGCCAGGATGCGGTCTCTGCACCTCACATCACCCAACAGCCCTCACTGCGCGCCGATGCGTGTGAAGATGCGATCCACGGGCGACAGACGCATGAAGGAGGCGGGCACGTAGCAGCCGATCTGCGCGAGGATGATGGTTACAGCGACCTGCCGAAGGAGGGTGCTCTTGCCGCCCATGTTGGGGCCCGTGATGATCTTGATCAGCGCTACGATGAAAAACGGGGGGAAGCACAACAGGACGATCCGCCGAGAGAAATGTCATTCGCAATGAAACTGCCATGGTTGAATGTCGTGAGAATGCAGGGGTGACGCGAGTCGCGCAGTTCCAACACCGGCTCGTCGGCGGTGCGCGGCACGAACTCGGGGCGGACGCATTCCCCGCGGTTATCGCCCTCCATGGAGGTGATGGCGAGCGAGCCGAGCGCGTCGAGCGTGGCGACGCAGCGGACCAGCCGGGACCAGTTGGCGTCGTGCTAGGGGTCAACATAAGCGAAGGAGCGTACTTCATAGAACTTGGCGAACACAGAGGCCGTCACGGTCTTCAGCAGCGCCTGCTTCTCCTCCTCCAGCTTCTGCAGCGTCGCAAATCGCTCCTGGATGAACGGCGTCCAGAAGCGCTTCACGCCCTTACGCTGCGACTTGAGCAGAAACTCCTTCGGCATCGCGCCGAGGCGCTGGCACACGCTCTCCGGGAACTGCAGCTGGAAACGGTCCTTGTTGCTCCCAAAGAAGGCGATCTGCCTATGTGTCACACACCCTCGTCAACTCCACGGGCAGCCGAAGCGTGCTTGTGTCTGGTGAAGGTAGTCCTCCAGCTCCTGCTGCGTGGCGGTCAGTGAAGCGTTCACAGCGTCCAGCTCGCGGTTCATGCCTTCTTGAGGCATGATGATGCCCTCCTCGATCGCCTTGTCGTGCTGGAACGACGTGTCGAAATACTCCAGGATTTCGGTCATGTCGGGGAAGGCGAGCTCATCTGTGGCGTCCTCCACGGGCACGACGGTCAGGAGCTTCCGCAGCAGCGTGGAGGACACGGGCGTGTTGACAGACTGGCCGAAGGAGAGAACGCGCTTCATGGCGTCCATCAGCTCCACGAAATCCTTGATCTTCCTGGAGTTGTACTTCTTGTCCTCGTAGTACAGCGCGCGGTTGTCGGGGTGCTTCGGGTTGATGAGCGCTCCGCAGTAGTCGTGCAGGCGCGACAGCACGCGCTCGATGTCCAGCAGACCCTTGAAGGAGGAGCGAATGGAGGACAGAAGGGAAGGCGTGGCGATCAGCTCCGCCACGGCATCCAGACGGCTAGGCGTGAGCGGAGAAGGCGGAGGGAACGTGTTGATGGCGGCGATGTCGAAGAGCGGCTGGCAGAGCCAGGCAGTGAGGAGGCGCTTGCCGCAAGGCGTGACGGTGTGGTCGATGTAGTGGAAGAGGGAGTGAGGAGAGGACTCGGGCAGGATCTCCAGGTTCTTGAGCGTGATGGCGTCCAGGATCATGATGGGTGGGGGTTGGGATGGGCTGTCTGTGCGTTACATATGGGGAGTGAGGTGACTGGGTGTTTGATTTGCAGTTTCGTTTGTTTGAGTTGCGTTTTCGGTTGTTTCTTGTTTTACATGTTGAGTTGCATTCTGCTTCGCACGCAGTTGCTCACTCGCACCACGCAGACAATCCCTCTCTACCCCTCACCCATACACACCTCACACACCCTCGTCAATGGAGTCCACGAAGAAGAAGGCCCGCTCCGACATCAGCAGGTTCGCCACGCAACACCGCTGCAGGTACTTCACACACAGGTACAGCGCCGACACGCAGCACTCGAACTCCGCACGGAACGACTTGCCGTCATCCATCAGCACCGCCAGCGCCTCTGGCCATGTGCCGCTGTGCTGCGGGTCCGAGGGGTTGTCGAACAGCCCCGCCGCCTGCACCAGCGCCACCAGTGCCGCGGCGGAGAAGGCGGAGTTGGGGTCGATCGGCGTAATAAGCGCCTGTGGACACTCCTGATGTAGCAGCTGCTGCGTCGCCGCGGACACCGCCTTCTTGTGCACCAGGATCTCCGTCGGCTCGAAGCGCAGCAGCTGCGTGCGGAGCGCCGTGCGCTGGTCGTCGTCCACGAACTGACCCACCCAGAACTTGCCCATCGCTGCACGTCAGAATCCACCGCCTCGCTCACCCGTGTTGACGATGCACAAACCCACGCGCACCGCGTCTGTGTGTCCGCTACGGACCATTTTCCTCCCGATTTCATCTCCCGCGGGGATGTCCTCCTGCTGGAGGGACTGTTCGACCACGCAACACAGCACGCGGTGGTCCTTCTGGTAGTAGAGCTTGTCGATGGAGCCGTGGCCCGCCACGCCCGGCGTGATCATCGAGCAGATCTCACGCTTCACCACTTGCAACTACGCTTCACTCCGCTCCTCATCCAGCACCTTCTGCCCGCCGCTGCGATTGCGTTCCCGCATCTGCTGCGGCGTCTCCGTCTGCTCGATGCGCGCCACACGGTAGCCCTTGTTCACCAGCATGTTGCTGAACTTGCTGTAGGCTGCCTCGGGGAAGCCCGCGTGCGCCGTCTCGCCCTTCATGTAGATCAGGTCCAGCTCCTTCACCATGACGTCTGCGTCCATGTGATAGGTCTCGTAGAACTTGCCCACCTTCATAAGCAACACGCAGTCCAGCGCCGTCTCCTTGATGGCCCACCACTGTTTCATCGCGTTCGTGCACTTCTTCAAAAACAGCGAGGGAATCTGGATCGAGGTGGGGTCGAAATCGGGACTGTTTCTGTCGTGGCCATAGCGGTCTCTGGGATGCAGCATCCACTCCGTGTGGTCATGGAAGTGCTCGCCCGCGTTCAGCAGCACCTTCTTCTCCCCGCCCTCTTGTGCGTCGTCCTGCATGTCGTCTTGCGTGCTGTCCTGCGATTTGCTGGCGGATTTGGTTGCGGATTTGGAGGGAGATTTGGTTGCGGATTTGGCGGGTGTTTTGGCGGGAGATTTGGAGGGTGTTTTGGCAGCAGAAGTGGCGGGAGATTTGGCGGGAGTACCGTTGTAGGACAGGTTCCACAGCGGGTTGGCAGCCTGCTTGGTGGGCGTCTGCGGCGCGGGTTTGGCGCGCTTGGGGAGGATGGGCTCGTCCTCGCTGCTGTCCTCCACGACGCGCTTCCGCTTGTTGTCTACGGTGGGAGAGAGGGAAGAAAGGTACTGAGGATGGGCTCGTCCTCGCTCGACTCCACGTCCATCGGAATGGGCTCATCGCTGCTCTCCTCCTCCTTCGGGATGTACGCGTCCTCAGAGTCCGCTCTCTTTCTTGAGGGGGTGGACGTCTTCTTTTGGGGTGTGGGTGTTGATGTCTTTTGAGGTGTTGGTGTTGATGTCTTCTGGGGAGTGGCGATTGAAGCGGCCTTCTGTGGCGTAGTCATGATGGATGCAACAGGCTTCTGAGGAGTGGCGTTAGGGCAAGAAGACTGCGATGCGGCATCCACAAACTCAATCCTTTCCTTTGTCCTGTCAATCCACTCCGTCTCTCCGTCGTCATATCTGTGCATCACAGTTCACGCCAACACACTACTCGATTCGCATCTTGTCCCCTTGCTGCTCCTTTACCGTTCCCGAGTACCACTCTGCATCCTACATATCATGGAAGTATGAAAGAGCAACGGCGGGCCAGAACACACGGATTCCCTTACCAACAAAACTCAAATTCTTCTCTTCGATTGCAGGAGAGGCTGTAGTTTGCGATGCCACCACACTTCTCTCTGGAATCGCAGGAGAAGGGGAATGGACCACGGGAGACGCTATGCAATCAAGTAGCAATAGGAAGCAATTACGTTCACTCTTCTTGGGAGTACTCTGTGAAGGATCTACTGGTTAGAGCGAGGAATCGGGAGCTACTCTTCTTGGGCGATTTGAAGTAATCAAATAGTGTCTTCTTCTTCGGCGAGCTGTTGCTATTACGGTTCATGCCTAGAAGGAACGAAGCAGAAAGAATGTGTAGGAAACCGGAATGGTGGGCTATGCCACGCTTCTCGATTTTGCTGCCTCATTCAGTCCAATACGAATCCTGTCTATTCCGCCCTCTCTGCGAAGGAATGGGGAAATGGGAGGGGAAGCAGATTCTTCTTGCGGTGTCCATTTCTGTGTGATTTCGAAATGCCGATCATACGCGAAACGGTTGTGCCGGAGAGTTATTTCAATTTCACTCGCGCCTCTGTTCCTGAGGTAGGTGACTCCTTCTGGAGCACTCATAGTGTAGTACACATCACCAGCATCTGAAGAAAGATGCTATGCTGGAAAGGATGAGGGAAAGTGGGGCGGTAACGAATACTGCAACGAGTGGAGTAGTTTGCAGAATGCATATGGCATTCGAAGGGTTGTGTATTGAAAAGAATGATTACAAAGTAGTTCACTGTGGAAGTGCGTCTTTCGTATCCTCCTATGATTCGCGACCTGCAGTGCGTCCCCAAGTCTCTCACAGGCTATATAAAGGAACTGAACTGGGTATACGTCGCATCGAACGACAAGCTGTTCTTCTGGAGAGTGGGACTGAAGGAGCACTGGTTTCCCTGTCTCTCCATTCCCCACTCCATTTGCAATGTGCAATTTGTGCATTTCAACGAGGCCATCATCAATGGCTCCTATTCGCGTGGTCTCGTCGTTGTAACCACGCAAGAAGTGCTTCTCCTCGCATTCCCTACAACTTGCCAACAGCTGGAACCCTCAGCCCGCATTGTGGATCTGAAGATCGTGATTCCTCTGGATGGAGAGCAGGTGATCGATGTGATTGGAACCAAATCGGGTCGCATTCTCCTGATGATGCAGAGCGGCGAGATGCAGGAGCTGATGTACACCCCCACCGTGGTTTCCTTCTTCCTTTCTCATGTGTAGTTTTCGGTGTGGAATCTGTTCGGATACCCCGCCGCAGGCTCGTTGCGATGCCTCGTTACCGAGAGGCTCGTCAGTCCCTTCATCAGCTTCCATTACCAGCCTGCCTCTGACCTTCTCTTCTGCCTCTGCCAAAACGGCGATCTGGTTGCATACGATGTGCAGAGCGAGGTGGTCACACCCGTGAGCTTCCTCTCGCGCGTGGCGGAGCAGGCCTGCTCCCTGCTCGGTCTGGCGCCGTCTGTTTGGCAGTCGGCCGGCTGGCAGGTGGAGAAGGTGGTGGTCGAGGCGGCTGGGCTGTGCGAGGTGTGTGCGGTGGTCACCACATGCGGCGGACATCGTGTGTACTGTCTGCTCGACAGAGCCTCGCGTGCTCTCACCGTGGCGGAGGTGCGTGTGGGCTGTCCCACGTCCGAGCCGCTGCGCAGCTGGCGCGTGCCCGGCGCCTGGGTGCAGGTGGCCGCCAACGATGCCGTGCGTGTTGTCTATCCCCTGCCTGCGTCTGCTTCCACTCCTACTACTTCTGCCACTCCTACTACTTCTGCCACTCCAACTGTGGATGCCCGTGATGCTACGAGTGATATCACTACTCCCACAAGAAACGCCACTCAAATGCAGAGACAGAGAAGGGAGGCGGTGGAGTCGCTGGAGCGCTGCGGACTGGGTGTGCAGGAGGTGTGTGTGGGCGTGGACGGCGTGCTGCTGCTGGGCGTGGGGCAGCTGACGCTGGTGCGGCCCACCACTGCGGAGGAGTGCGGTGCGACGCTGGGCGCGCTGCCGCTGAAGGACTACCTACGGTACGCGCAGCGCGCCAGTGAGCTGCTGGGCGACGCGGACCCGCGCGGTGCGCTGTACGAGGTGCTGGCGGGCTACTGCAGGACGGGTGCTGTGGAGGCGTTGCGCGCGCTGCAGTACTACCAGAGCCCGCAGGGCGTGTCCGTGCTGCTGCGCTGCGTGCGCCAGTGAGCGAGCGAGGGTGGGATGATACGCAGACTGATCGTCGACAAGACGCGACCCTTCGGCGCGCACAGCTTGTTGGACCGCGCTGTGTGGGATGTGTCACCCGCCTTGACAGCAGAGAAGGAGTCACCCACCTTGACAACAGAGAAGGAGTCACCCACGTTGACAGCAGAGAAGGAGTCACCCACGTTAAGAGCCCAGAGCGAGGCGGACCACTCTCTGACGACGCTATGCCAGTTCCTGCAGTCCGCCTTCCACCTGACCCTCCCTATCGAGTGCCGCCATCTCCTCCCACTCACTCCTAGCCTCACAACACTATCTCCGGCGCAGAACCAGGCCGCTATGCTGCTCACCGAAGCGATGCGCGTTCTCGACGTCCTTCACGCCGCGCAATTCGTTCGCTTCGCACGCTATCCTCATTCCCAGCTTCACTCTGCACCCCTGGATTTCATCTCTACAGATCATCGCCAGCTTCTTGCTAACACCCCCTTCATTGAGTTCGTCGCCTCCCCGCACCTTGTCAGCGAGCTCGTCCACGTGCTCCAGGAGGCGTTGGTCCCCGCCTACGCCCGCCCGTGGGACGGCGCGGACGGCTTCGAGGCGCTGTGCGAGCGGCTGGCGGAGCGGTGCGGCGGGTACTTCTCCGCGGTGGAGAAGCTGGTGCAGGAGGCGGCGTTCCTGCTGCACCTGCGTGGTCTCTCGGCGAACGAGGCGGACTTCGCGGCGGAGAAGCTGGAGCTGGCGATCGCGAGCTGCCTGCGCGAGGAGCTGCCCGTCACGCGACAGCGCGTGGAGGCCTTGCTGGCGCCGCGGCCCGTGGTGTTGGTGCGCGTGCTGCTGCGCGGGCGCAAGCTGCTGCAGACGATGCGCATGATGGCGGTGGAGGACACGTGTGTGGAGAGCGGGCGCAGCGCGCTGGCGGCGGAGCAGGCGGCGCTGGAGGAGGCGGTGATGGCGGCGCTGGAGACGAACCGTGAGAGCGGCAGTCTGAAGGAGATGTGCGACGTGGTGTGTGCCGAGGGCTCCGTGGCGCTGAAGAAGCGCGTGCTGCGCTGGCTGGTGGACGGCGGGCAGCGCGCCGTGGTGCTGCAGCTGGACGAGGCGGCGGCGGAGTTGTTCCTGCGGGGCGGCGACTACGCTCTGCTGCATGACGTGTACGTGGCGCACGGGCACCTGATGAAGGCTGCCACGCTTCTGTTTGAGGTGTGCGTGATGTGTGTTGTGCCTTCTGAGCGTGACATGACTATTACTGAGACTGCTGAGATGACTGCTACTGAGACTGCTGCGACTGGCACGACTGCGATGACCACAACGACCACACCTCTCACCCTGCAGGAACGCCACGAGGGCCTGGCGATGTGCCTCAGGGACCTGGAGGACTTGGAGCGCAGCGGCAGTCTGGAGCGCGCGCCCTACGCGGAGATGGCGGCGCCGCGGCTGCGCGCCCTGCTGAAGACGGTGGAGCTGCAGCAGCAGCTGCACGGTGTGAAGGCGGTCGAGGCGATCGAGCCGGTGGAGGCGGTGCAGGAGGAGTGCGTGAGACAGCGGCGCTTCGATCTGGCGCTGGAGTGTTTGGTGCTGTGTGGAGACAGCACGGCGGAATCGGTGCGCGCCTGCTGGGAGAGCTTTATCAGCGAACGCGCCGGCTCGCTGGGGTGCGCGGAGGCGGTGGTGGCGAGCGTGGTGGCTCTGATGAAGACAGTGAAGGAGCCCGCATTCCTGCCCCTTCAGACCATTCTGTCGTGTTTGGTGCAGCTGGGCCTGCCGCGCGAGAGTCAGGTGGCGCTGCTGGTGGGCGTGGCAGAGGCGGGCGTGAGAAGTGTGGAGGTCCCGACGCTGCTGCTGGGGCTGCTGGACGCGACGGCGGAGGAGAGGGGACGCGTGGCGGTGGGCGCGCTGATTGAGACGTGGGTGAAGGGACTGTCGACGGAGGAGCGTGCGAGCGAGGCGGTTCGGTACCTTGTGGAGATGACGTGCGCCAGACTAGCGAGCGTGGTGGAGTTGCGAGAGGAGGCGGAGCGGGTGTGTAGTGGATTGTTAGAGTTGTGGCGTGTTTGTTGGAATTGTAATGCGTTTGATAGACTTGTTGCGTAATAGAATTAATGTGCGTTTGTCCGAAATGTGAAAGAAACAAGACTATTGGGGCTTGGACATTGCCTGAATCTGATCGAGAACACCGTTGCACAGGTTGCACGCGTCTTCGTGCAAAGCCGTTCCCGTCAACTTCGAGGCAGCCAGCATCTTCACCACCATCCCCAGGTTCTTCGCCCATCGGTACAGCATCAGCAGCGTGGGCTGTCCGATGAAGCACGCCTTCTCGTTCACCACCATGTCGTACAGGTCCTGCGCCTCCGCCACGTCGCGCGGCGCGGGATGGAGGTTCGAGCCAACGTACTCCTTTGTGGCGGGCACGGCGTTGTCCATCATGTGCAGACCCTCGTCCAGCAGGGCTTGGAAGGGCTTGAAGACGGGGGTGTCCTGCAGAAGCTCCTTCAGACCCAGGAAAGCACGGTTCAGCGCCTGCTTCAGCAGCAGCGGGTTCTGGCGGGCGTAGGCGGGGGAGCAGATCACCCAGTTCATGTCGGTCTGCATTTCCTGGACATGAGAAGAAGGAAAAGGAGGTACGGTGAAAATGGAGTTAATCTCCGAATCGAATGCCTTGAAGCCAACGTCGCTCATATTGGGAGCGATGGTGTGGATGTAGGTTCGCAGAAGCATGATGAGCTGAACCGGCTCCGAAGAAGGCACCCACACGAAATACTGGAGGAATCCCTACAGATGATGAATACTCATTGTGCATACGATGGAGAGACAACTGCACATGAGGTTGGCGGCAACGACGCACGCCTGGCAGTACTTTCTGTTGGGCATACTCACGTCCACACCGTGCTGGCTGAGGATGCCAATGAGGCGGCTTGTGTACTTGTATTCCGGATTCTCCGTGTACATGGAACGCAGAGTGTCGATGACCGAGGTTAACATTCGCAGCACCTGCTCCGAGGGATTCTTCATCGCCTACACCATGAGGGAAACGAGCCATCCGCACTTCACGCAGCGTCCGCCAATCAACCACAAGTAGCTCCAGAATGAGTCCCGTATCATGAATACTCGCCATGAAATCATTGGGTCTCTTCATGCTCGGGGGGAGGGGGACTTTCCTGAGCTTGGGCGTGAAGTAGTCGATGATCTGCTGCGCAGACATGACGGAGGGGTTAAAGTCTCTCAACGCATTTGCAATGGCTGTGTACGCGTCCGTGCGCGCCTGGGACAACGCCTCGTAAAGATGCATCAAACAGGGGTTCATCGTATCGTTGATAACGCCCTCAAGACAAGACATGCTGTAGCTGCTGTAGAGAAGCAGCGCGCACGTTTGACTGAGTTCAGGCTCGTTAAAGACGGGAATAATCGGTGCTGTGACTATGGGTGAAGGAGATGGGAAGAACGCAACTCGGATCCATAGCAAGAAAAGAGGATTCTGAAGAAAAACTCGCTCGCGTCGAGGGAGTGAAAAATGGGGGCACCCATTCAGTGAATTTCAAATTGTTTTGGAAGGGAATGGGGGTGTGGAATGGCGTGGTGAGTTGTGGATATGTCATAGTGGAGGTGGAGCACTCAAAGCAGTGAATTATGGAGATGCAAGAATGAACACCTCTTTCTTAACAGGAATGTGGAGATGTCAACACAGAAACGAGATACTCACAGCAACACATGGAAATGCAAAGAGGAATGAAAGTCAACTCCTCCACAACAACACATGAACTGCAAACAGGAAAGGGGATTAACAACAAACAACCACAACGCAATCGCTTACAAGTTCTTCACGGCTCTCATAAACATATCCGAATTCAGCACGTGCGTGCCGCCCAGCACCACCTGCATCTGCCCCTCGCTGTTCCACACGTCCACGGTGTGCGCCTCCTCGTACGTCGTGCCGCCCACGTAGAACACCACCACCACAGACGGCGCGCCATTGCCGCTGGCTCCCTCGAAGGGGTAGTCCGCCTCGCTCAGCTTGTTCTTCTTGAGCTGCGCCAGCACGTCCTGCAGCAGCGGCTGGTGCTGTGTGTAGATGTTGCTGTTGCCCTTGATGGACTTCGCCAGCCCCGACACTAGCCCGCCGATGCCACTGCCGCCAAAGAGATCGCCCGTGCGCTCGGAGGAGGGCGAGAACCTACGGGTAACGCCCGTTTCATTCCATACTTGAGGAAGGTGTGGATGACGCTGATCATGTCGTCGGAGATGCCGCGGTCCTGCAGCGCGGAGATCACGCTGTTCAGCTTGCTGCCCTGCTTCTGCTCGTAGTGCAGCGCGTACAGCACCGCCAAGCGGATGGCGTCCTCCTTGGAGGTCTACGCCTCAGCCCCTCGCACAGCGCCCACGTTGGGGTCCTCGATGATGCGCATCAGCTCCTTCAGCTGGTTGCTGTGGTCGCTGCTGCACGCCAGCGACTGCTCCAGCGCGCTGATCGTCGTCAGTCCGTGCTGCTTCACGATGCGGCCCAGCTCCGACGCCAGCGAGATGTGGCGCTTCGCCGACAGCTCAAGCAGCTTGTAGTCCTTGAACTCCTCCACGAACGCGCTCATGTCCGTCTCTACCCCTCACGCCGCCCACGCGCCGCCACTCAGCAGCTCCTCCTTGCGCTTGTCCGCCGCGGCGAAGGCGTCCGTCTGCTGCTTGACGGCCGTGTACAGGTCGCCGAAGTTGTCCCACTTGTGCTCCTTCAAGAACTCGTCCGTCTGCGCGTTCAGCACGAACTCCTCCTCGTTGTTCACCTTCACGCGGTTGTTCCAGATCGGCATGAACTCGTGCACCATGCCCAGGTACAGCCACTGCATCAGCAGCGGCGTCACCGGATCGCTCTTGCGGTCCATGATCACCAGCTGGCAGTTGCCGCGGTAGTCGAACAGGCTCCCGCGCTGGTCCTCGCGCTCGATCTGGTGCAGCACCTCGCGCGCCAGGCGGCTCGCCGACTCCGACGAGGACTGGTAGCGGATGTACGGACGCTGCTTCAGCGCCAGGCAGGCCGCCAGGATGCTCTAGTCGTTAGGGAGATACAGGATGAGAACATCAGTGGCGCGGTGGAACATGTTGTTCTCGGGAACCTTCCACTGGTTGGGATTGCGGCACAGCTGCATGCCGTCGATCAGGTTCAGCGTGTAGTGGTCCGTGTCGATGGGGATGAAGTCGCCGTAGTACTCGTGCATCTCCTTCACGCAGTTGCTCTCATCGGCATTGGCGAGCTCCTGGATGTTGTCCGGTCGGCAAATGTTCGAGAAGTCTACCGTCGAGCGATTGAGCAGCGCGTACAGATGTGGTACTCTCCGTACTTGGGCTTCTTCAACTCGGCGCAGAGCAACTTCACGTTCTCGTCACTGGGACGCACGAACACAATGGCCTATGCTGTGAGGGTCGTAGGGAGAATTGGGGTACAATCAAGTGCTTCATGTCCTCGTGCGATGCGCCCAGCTTTTCCGTCAGGAATACTACGCGATGAGACGGAAGGCGCAATAAAAATACCATCGTAATCCAAAATCTCGCTCTGGGAAAAAGCAACCGAAATGGACTGTGTCTACGCAAAATCAGGCCACCAATGCATTGGAAAATACGGTATCGTTATCGAGGATCAGAACCTTGGCAGTTCCTTTCTCTCTTCCCTGGAATGTCAGCATCTTCTTTACGTAGTTCCGAAATGGAGTGTACAGATCGGCCATTCTTGATTCTGTTCACACGGGTCAAGTTCAAAGCAGTATTTGTGCGTTCTGCCCGAAAAGCATCCATGCAATGACAGTGATCGGAGGGATTGATGATCAAGGGATATTGCTGGACGTGCAGTGCCGTTTGAATTGTGCTTCTGCTGTGTCTTTTATGCTGGTGGGTGATGTTCTTTTAAGGTGAGAGGGTGATGGGTGGGATGGGATGGAGGGAGAGGGGGATGACGGGTGTTTTGTGTCGCATTTGATTGTGCTGTGGGAGGGTGTGCGATAATCACAGAGGAAGGAGCTGAAAAGGCTGTCCATTGCAGATTTGAACTGTTCGGGTGTTATTTCCCCGTTTATGAGTAGTGAACATGTTGGACTTGCAATTTTAGGTCATTGAGATGAAGAAAACCACGCCCTAAACGGTAGATAGATACCAATCTATGCAACGTATTTGAAACCACTATTAGAATGTGTTTTGCAATCTTAATGCTTTGAATGCATTCTATCAGAATTGCTTTGAATGTGAGGATGGAATTGAGTATGCAAGAAAAAAAGAAATGAAGATAACCCTCCAGAGCGGGAGTGATATCTAGACATGAAAGATTCAAAGAATAGAAACGATTTGTAGTCACTTCACACTTGCATGAGAAGGCAGGATGGGCGAAGCGCACTTCAGTGAGAGACGGCATGTCTGCTTGTGATACGAAAGCGATGGGAACTACCCTCCAGAGTAATGTGACCGGGGTTTTCAAACGACCAACTGAGAATCCTCCAATAACAAACAAGCGAGGTGAGTTTGGGCAAGTCTACACATCACTTCATTCCATCACGCCCACTTCGCATGATCAGCTTACTTTCATAATCATACTTAAACTGGAATGCACTCTCTCCAAGGCGGATGCTCGTCAATTCGGGCAAGTCTAACCATCACTCTCTTTCTGGGGGACTCACTCACAAACACAACAAGAAAGCAGTTATAGAATGCCCACATACCAAAGAGAAGAGTCTTCAACACGGGAAAGTCTATTCATTACTTCATTCGTTGAGAAACACTCTTCAGTTCCAACGAAGCGTGATAGAAGTTGTAACTCATTCCATTCAAATCACCAATCTCAATCACTTCCAAGGAAAGAAGATTGTCAATCTCACACACGGAATAATCACAGAAGGAAAAGCAGCCAATCTTCAAATCCGTCAGTCGCTCACAGTTTCTCAGATAGAAGTGACGATCTGGATTCTTAGGGAAGTACTCATCCTTCTTCCTCTTCGTGAAGCTGTTTTCCCCAATTACGACTCTCCTCAACTCTGTTAACCCAATCAACTTCACTTCCTCCACATTCTCAAAGGAATCGTCACCCACTCTCAGCTCTCTCAGATTGCTAAAACGGCTGAAATCAATCGCCTTCAACTCACTGTCATTGCAACATCTCGAATCAACCACAAGCACACAAACACGGCTGTAAGCACTCTCCAAATCCCTACTGCTCGCTATTACCGCAGTGCTATTCTCACTCTTCATTCTCTGCTCATCTATCTTCACTTTCAGTATGCTTGCGTTTTGCACTTTCAACAAAGGACTGCTTGCAAAGATATCGATGAATGCGCACTCGCGTAACTTTGGCAAATCCACGAGAATTGCCTCTTCTAGCCTCTTCAGCGTTTTCCCCGATCCAGTCAACCCCTCTAGTTCCGTCAAGTCTATGCATCACACCCTTTCTTGAGTATTACTCTTCAGAGCCAGTTTGATCCCTCTTGTGAACGAATCCTTTCCCAGATCCACTGTTTTCAACGCAGGAAGATCTATTCATCACGGGCTTGAAAAGGATTCACCGACAAACGCAGCAAGTTGCATACTCCCAAAACTCCCATCACCAATCACCACACTCCTCAACTTCTTACATTCCATCACTTCAAAGAGCCCTCCAGTTGCTTCGCTACAACACTGATTCCCAAACTCCACCCTTTCAAGCACACTCAATCCAACCAGTCCCACTTCTTGCACGTTGGCACAACAGTCATCTCCTACTATCAACTTCCTCAGATTACGAACAGAACTGAAATCCATTCCAACCAAATCCCTCTCATTACAGCAGCGTGACTCGATGTTGATCACTTCCAAAGAGTGCGACAACTCCGTCAACTCATCCCCATAATGGATGGTTGCTTCCTTGGCGATGACTTCATCTTCACTCGTTAGGCCTGTGCTTGAAGATGAATCGCTCGACGAGTCGCCACTCGGATTTGCGAGTTTGTGTAGAATCGACGATCGTCCTCTCTTCTTGATCGTCTAGACGGAGTCCTTCACGAACGGATGCTACGCCTCACACCCATTCACAAGAAGTCACATTCATCAACTCGTCCACAGATGGTCTTTCCTTCACGTCTCTCACCAAACACTTGCTGACGAAATCAACGAACGAGTCAGACCATTCCGAAGAGGAGAGAGAAGGAGTGGCACCAAAGCAAATCTCCTTCATCGTCTTCCTTTCGGATAAGCCATCATATGGATTCTTCCCCTGCGCCAACTCCATCAGCGAAACGCCAAGCGACCACACGTCACTCCTCAGTTCTGCTTTCCTGTTGAACACTTCTGGAGCATTGTACCACAGGGTTTCGCATGAATTGCGCTGTTTCTTGCTGCATTGTTCTATCCGCTCTGCCAAACCAAAGTCACCCAATTTGATCAGCCCCCTTCCTGAAAGGAACAGATTAGTGGGTTTGATGTTCTATGCACTCAATTCTCACTCTAATACGTTACTCTGTGAATGATATTGCATTGGTGAAGGTAATTCAACCCACATAAGCAGCTGCTTGCAATCCTCGCGCAATTCCTCCTCAGTTAAGCCGTTTCCACTGCGTATGAATGTATCGAGGGATCTGCAGTGACAGAGCTCCATGACAACCTGATTGGTTAGTTCTTTGAGGAGAATCACTACCCAGAGCTCATCTTCGTTACAAATCACTGCCTTGTATTGCACAGTGAATAGTGAGGTGCATTTCAGTAGTAGTTCACTCTCAGATAGGATCGTTTCTTCATTCAGCGAATAGATTCATTTTCTTGACTGCCACATACTCATTGGCTTCCTTATCCAACGCCTTGAATACCTCACCAAATGCGCTATGTCTTATGGGATTGCATTACTCGGCACCCTTCTCCGATCTTTTCCTTAATTATGTAGTTCTCAATGCTTGGAGTATTCATGATGATGGGAGGCGATTCGAATGGATGTGTAGCTAAGGAGAATGAATGACTGTCCAGAAATGGAGGGGATTTTGGTTGATGGGTTGTTTTCCTTTTCAGCAAGTGAAATGAATGCTGTGTGGTGTTTCTATTCATTTCTCTCAGTAACCACGAATCCCAAGAATTTGAGTCTTCGTTGGTGGGGAATATGTGGGAGCGCAATTGTCTCTTTCTGAAGACAATTTCAGAGGATAGGAGGGATGTGCTATGCTTTGTGGAATGCTTGTACTGTGGCTGATGAAATGGGTATGTTGTTGTTTGATAGTAGTGTTGGATTCGTGAAGAAGGGAAGGAAGGTGGTGTTTTGTTGATTGCTTTCTTTGAGGAGTGAGACTTTGTATACTGGGCCGGTGAGTGCATTGATTTGAAAGAGGGAGAGACGGCATTGCGTATTCGACATGTTTCAGCGTTATCCTACTGTAAAGGAGTCTCCCATTTTGGTTATGTTTGAATGTGTGGTAACTTTCGTGTTTGAATGCAAGATGCGCTTGATGAGCGGATCGCGACTACAACGTGCTGGCCACGCAGCTGCCCTTCCAGATCAACTACTCCGACTGGAAGCTGTACAATGCCGAGGCTGCGGTTTGCGAGAATTGGAAGGCCGTAGACTTTGACGATGCTGCGTGGCAGACAGTGAAGGCCGCGGACATGGGCAGCCACGTGGGCACGACGGCGTACATCCGCCACGAGGTGAGCATCCCGGCGGTGGAGGACTACCACGTGCTGAACATGCGCGTGAAGTACACGGGCAGTCTGGCTGTCTGCTTCAACGGCCAGCTGGTGGCGCGCTTCAACCTGGAGGATGAGTTTGATAAGAGCACGGAGGCCACGACGGTTCACGACGCTTCGGTGTTCTCCAAGTTCCACGTGATTCTCTCCACGGTGGGCGCTGTGACGGGCAAGAATGTCATTGCTTTCGAGGTGCACCGCGCGCCGGGCCAGTCCGCCATTGTGTTCGACGCGACGGGTGTGTTCGCCGTGAACGACTGTTCCGTGGTGGTGGACACCTTCTCCTCCATCACCGCGAGCGCCGTGCACACGTGCAGCAAGGAGGACCTGCTGGACCTGAACCCGACGATCTACGGCGAGCTGGACAATGAGGTGGATTCGTACCTGGCGTGGACGGTGGAGAACCTGGAGGGCCCCAAGTGGAACAGCTTCGCGCTGCAGACCAACGAGGACGTGGAGTCGTTCGGCTTCTCGATCTACGCGCGCTGGGAGGGCGACGAGTTCGTGAGCGCGCTGGTGCAGACGGGCCAGCTGATGTACGACAGAGAGCGCAGCGCGTGGGCCATGCCGATCGGCATTGCGGGCTTCACGCAGTTCCGCTACGTGATCGACACGATCGCCTCTGCTGCGCCCAGCATCAACGCCATCGTGTTCCAGTACTGCAAGCCGTCCGGCTCTGGCTCCTGCCCCGGCATTGGCAACTATCCTTCGGTGGGCGAGGGTGAGATCTCTCCCGCGAAGTGCGCCGAGGGCTTCCGCGGTTACGCGTACAGAGAGTGCCATGATGGTGTGCTGGGCGATGTGAAGAACGACAAGTGCGAGTACAAGCTGCCCGAGAAGCTGGCGTACGAGAACAACAACATGGAGTTCGTGCTGAACACGGAGGTGAGCAGCGGTGTGCCCAGCTACAAGAACATCATCACTCGCTTCTTCATGCAGGACAGCACGCCGCTGCCCGACGGTCTGACGCTGAACGAGCAGACGGGTGAGATCACCGGCACGCCCATCGCGCAGTTGAACACCAAGATGTTCACCGTGAGAGCTGAGAACCCCACGGGTGAGACGTACGTGGCGATCACGATTAACGTGCGTAAGGGCTATTGCCAGCCGGAAGGCGTGTTCGAGAGAACCAACGTGGGCGAGGTGGCGGTGTACCAGTGCGCTCTGCGGGGCAGCTACGTGGGCACGCAGAAGAGAGCGTGTGTGCTGGGTGAGAAGGACGGTGTGTGGCAGCAGGCTTCGGGTTTCTGCATGCCCGTGCTGACGATCGTGCTGATCGTGGTGGTGGTGATTGTCATCATCGTCGTGGTTGTGTTCCTGCTGCTCAGAACTCGCTCTAAGAAGGCTGTGGGTGGCGTGAAGGGCAAGACTGTCAAGACGGTTGCCGCCAAGAAGACTGCTACCAAGACTGTGAAGGTTTGGTGTGTTTGTTTGAAAGGAATTATAGGGATGAGAGGGTTTCATTCCTCTCCAGACAAGGGAAGTCAATCGGGATGAATGTGTGAAAAGGGAATGACAACAAACACATCACTGAACAAGAAAAAGCAACTTCTCCGCTTGGGAGGCAAGAATGCCCTTCAGTTCGAGATGCGCCAGCCATTCCTTGGGAATCCCTTCCTCGCCAATCCAGCCCTATCCCAGGAACGAAAGGGCATTCACGTATTCCGGTCCCTTTGCCATAACGTTCACAGCGTTCTGCAGACAAGCCACCATTTCCTTGCATCCCTTCTCATGGAGGAACGCAATGACTGGGCTCACGGACTCATCAACGGCGAGTCCCTGAAGAATGAACGCACTGAACATGGCCAGAGTACCAACGCAAATAAGAATGGTATATCTCCTTCACCATACCCTCGTAATCGCAGTTCTTCTCCGCTGCGTGGATGATGCCCTGGGCCGTGTAGATATCCATCTGGGTATCGTCCGACACTTCTACAACTCCTTCGATACGATCCATCTCCGTAATTCTATCCTTCCCGTATTTCGACCGAATCATGAAATCATCGCTGAATTCAACACCATATCCGAGTGCACCACTATATGCACCCGCTAGAAAGCAACCGCGGACTCGTGAAAGCATTGTTTTGGGAATGGGCTTTGTTCAGTTGCTTTTTCTGCGAATAATCCATTTCTAAACACTCTGATTACTCCTGTAGCTGAATCATCACAACGCGTGTTGAAACAAAGAGAAATGGAGAATCACACCAACAACGAAGCCTTGTCGTCTCCATTCGGATTGATTCCCTTCTGCAAATGCTTCACCGCTCCCTTCTTGTGGCGGAAAGACAAGTATACCGCAACAAGAGAAATCACCACCACAGACACCACGGACACTGTAATCACCAGTGCCCAATTCACGTGATGACGAATGATCACCTTGCCGATGCTCGCCGTGCACTCCACTCCCATCCACTTTGACACGAGTTCACTGAAGCGTGGCTCCAGCTTCTTCAGCTTTCGCTTCACCACAGCACTCAGACCGCGGTCCAGCAGGCAGCGGGAATGCACCGTCAGCACCGTCGCCTCGCCGTCCACCGCGTAGTCCTCGTACAGGTACGAGATGTCACGGCCCGCCATGGGCGTCTCCTCCGCCAGCATCTCCGTCATGGGACGGCCCTCCTGCCACGCCTCGCGCGTGATGCCGCGAATCGTGAACGTCCAGTCCATGAACTCGTAGTCCTTCGCGGGATTGGTGGCGTAGCACTGCTCGCGGCTCTCCGTCCAGAAGGTCTCGTCGTTCTCGTGCACGCAAGACACGGCCTTGCGGCCCGTATAGCCCAGCGGACAGCGCTTGTAGAGCGTAGTGCCGTCCGTCACGCCCTTGAAGCCGTACTTCTTGGGACAGACGAAGAGCGGGCGTGTGTAGAGGAAGACGCTGAAGATCTTGATGGGCTGCGTCAGGTTGGCGGCGGTGAACACGAAGTGATAGGAGGCGAAGGCCCGCAGGTTCGGGAAGGAGAATCGGGAGAGGGCGCTCGTTTTGGACTGCTGTTCGATGGAGTCGCGATTGAAGGAGGCGAGGGTCACGCGCTCCTCACCATTCACACCCACCACATCAAACGCGAAGGACGGCGCAGCAGTCTCACGGGCGATCTGAATCGCGTTCACCACATGCTGTGCGTCGTTGTGGAAAGTGAAGATCAGCTCCGCCGGCACGGCGTCCGTCACCCAGTAACGACTGTTACTGTTTCCATTGAAGGCATCCTTGGCAGGGTGCGACGGATCCGGATGGGGCTGGATGGCGGAGGCCTCGCCGTCCATCGTCTGCGTCAGCGGCGCATTGGTCAGCATGATGGACAGGCCGAAGCGAATGGTGCTAGAGGCGCCCTTGGCCACCTCCACAGCGATGACGTTGCGCTCAGCGAGGTAGGCGGGCGGAATGACGATGGCGACGCCCGTTTCCGTCAGCGTGGCGCGGCTGAAGGCGTTGCCGTTCACGAAGATGCGGGCAGAACCCTCGCCGCGCACGAACAGGCGGCAGGACGAGAGACCCTTGTCCATCGTGAAGGGCGCGCGGAACCAGGCGGAGGGAGGAGGTGAAGGCACCCCCAGCTGCCCTCCATTCCCTTCTTCCAGGCGCTGTCGTCGAACTTGACCCTCGCCCACTTGCTCTTCGGTGCGTCGGTGGAGAAGGCGAGTTGCGAGGCGAAGGTGACGGGCTCAAAGCGGCGGACGGTGACGGTGATGGAGGAGTGTGTGGGAGCGTGCTCGAAGAAGACGAACCCGTCCTTGAGGAACTGCAAGGCGCAGGAGTCCCACGGGAGCAATGTGGCGTTGAAAGACTTCTCCTGAATGCAGAAGCTCATCTCCTCCTCGAAGTAGGTGTCAGGCTCCAAGTCAGGAAGGGTAAACATGCTCCCAGAGCAGCGACCTGTCATCGTCACGTCGATGAGCGAGTAGCCCTCGGGGCAGGTGTCGCTGTACACTGTGAAGGTGGTCTTCACACTCTCCTCACCGTGGAAGGCAGTGATGGTGTAGGTGGTGGGTTCTTCGACAGGGCGTAAAAGCAGATCGAAAAGAACAGAATCAAACTTGACTTCAGGTTCAATCACCACTCTGTCAATCGGACCTTGAGACAGGAGATGAGTTCTCTTGGAGTCCTTTTTGGGCACAAAGATCACTTGCGGGAAAGAAATGGAGGGCTTTGCCTTGGGGTCATTGGAAAACGTGCCCTCACAAGTGGCGACTTCGGGGATAATCACAGTATGATAACGCACACCATGATCATCACTCATGGTAACATACTTGTGTGAGACATAATTGCTATACACGACGTATCGATAAGTGGCAACAGGGACACAGAGACCCAACGTAGCAGGAAGTGTATTGTTGAAGAGCAGTGTATCTCCACTATACAATTCCATTCTTCTATACTGCAGATTCGTGTTGATCACCAGGAAATCACCATACTCGCATCCATAGATCTCAATATCGAAAGGGAAGTGTCGTGTTTCCTTCCTTCGTTGTCGCCGTAATAGTATACGTCTGCTTGGGTCGGACCTCATTGGCCTTAATGGATAATCCGCCATACTTGTCCATCGATACGCCTTCCGTTTCGGGAGAGATCGACCACTTCGCAGAATCAGCTCCCTCCAGAGAGCAAATAAGACTCTTTTGGTCACTGAACTTCTGGGCTGAGTAGGACGTGAAAATGGTGCCCTTCGTGTCCTTCACGATAATCTGGCCCTTTCCGGCCGGATTCTCCGCACATGCAACTACGACAAGAATTGAAAAGCAATAGAATAGGGTATTCATAAGGTTATTCTGGATGTCATGACATGAGATACGTTGTACAGTTTTCATGCTTAATATGAATCACTGAACGTGCCACTCGATAGTCTTTCTGTGGTGATCATTTTCAGGATATGCTCCTTTGGAGTGTTTCCTTTTGGTGATTAATGAACGGAATGGAATCATTCATTTCTAAAGTCATTAATCGACGATCCTCCCATTATCAGCAATCATGAAGAATTCACAATCTTTTCATCACTACCAACTCCACATACTCCTTTCCGCACTCTATATCCACTTCATCACGCAACACACAATCCACATCCCAATCTCTATTCACAATTCACAAATAACACACTAAAGAGGGCACAACCTCAATCCATTCAACAAACCAGACTTCATTTCCATTCCAACCCATGAAGGAATCGCGCTCCTTCTACTTCGTTCACATTCTCCTCCCTCTCTTTATGTCCTGCACGGGATGGAACATGGCTTGGAGGGCGCTGGGAGAATGCGCTCCGCATTTCATCTAGAGAGGGTTCTTCACCCAGTCCAACTACGCCCTGATGAATACGACGGCCTTTATCGTGTATGGGCTGAGCAAGTTCATCACGAGTCATGTGGTGAACGGAAACCTGTTTCTGATGTACACTCTTCTCTTCGGCATGGTCGGAATCCTCTGTTCGCTGGAGGGACTGGCATCTTCGTCTACAACGGGAAACTACTCTGTTTCTTCGTTCTCTGGGTAGTGGGCTACGCGTGTATGGGAACGTTGTGGCCGATCCTATGACATCTTCAAGCAGTGGCTTCCCGACGATTGTATCCCTCTTCTTCTTACGAAATGCATAGTGCGCGGATTCTACTGGTCGGTGATTTGCTGATGCAGTTCGATCGGGACCATTCTCTGCAACACGCTCTCCCGGGCTGTACACGGGAATCCGGAGTTCCATCTTTTATGTAATAAGCATTGCAAACCTGTGCAGTGCATTTGGCTCCTATTCTCTCTATCCCTCGGAAACGGCCTGACAAAGTCATTCCTTTCAACCACCCATTCTCTCTAGATGTCATACGCATCACTCGATTCCAAGAAGGAGGGAGTCTGAGGGCAAATCGTCATGCCAGTCCCTTCTCTCCCTATCGCTTCTTCTGGGCGCTGTGTTCATAGTTGCGCTTCTCCCTCCCCATGACCCGCAGAGCACCTTCAACCAGCGAGTGATCACGGACTGGGCGCTGCTGATATTTCCGCGACTCCTCCACGCCCCTTCCGTCCTCCCGTCCGTCTCGTCCTCTCCCCTCACTCGCAGCCACGTCCCCTCCGCCGTCAGCTGCATCGAGATCGGCGGCATTCTGGGCACGCTGTGGTGTGGTGGCCCCCTTTTCGCCCTCACCACTAGGCTATGTGTCGGACGCCTACCACCTCTCCCGTGCGCACATCTGCGAGGCGGCGTCCATTCTGGCGGGCATTGTCTTCGCCGCCCTGCCGTGGGCCTCCTCGCCGCTCGCCTTCCTCCTGCTGGGCTTCCTGCTGGGCTTCTTCCTCTACATCCCCTTCTCCTTCCAGCGAGCTCATCGCCATGGAGAGCGTGGACGCGCGGCTCGCCAGCACGGTCATCAGCCTGAACGGTCTCATGTCGCCCTTCGGAAGCGTCTTCTCGGGTCTCCCCGTGGACTGGGTGATTCGGACCTTCGGGTGGGAGTGTCTCTCTTTTCTCGTTCCCCTGTGCTTCTGCGCCTTCTCTCTCCTCCTGTGGACCAACCACCTTGTGCAGCGGCGCCTGACGAACGCAAGGACTTGTCGTGTGTTTGTGGCAAACAGAACAGTCAACACTGATGAACACATTGTAAATGACGTCGGCACACTTCGCCAACTCCCCGCCCAGCCGCTTCAGCAGATTCGGGTAGATCAAGCGTCGGTCGATGGTGCCTGCGCGTCACACCGCCCTGTCTGGCGTACAGTTAAACAGAAGGTCGCGCACATCCTCCACGGCGACGGCGAAGAGTTGCCTCGCTTCCACGGCCTCCGCAATCTCCCTTTGCAGTGAAGGAGAGGCAGAAGGATAGGAGGCGAACACCGTCGTGCAGTCCAGGCACAGCGGCACTGTGTCCGTTTCCGTCCTCGACAGCGTGCGGAGGAGGCGCTCGTACTCGGTGGAGGAGGCGACGGTGTCCGTCTCGTCCGCGTACTCGATTTGCGTCAGCGCAGCGGGATTAAGGCGCGTCTTGTCAAACAGCACCACGGGGTGGGAGAAGGCGCCGCCCAGCAGCACGTGCTTCCAGTTGTAGCCCTCCAGCTTCGCCTCCTGCGGGTGATGTGGGTGTTGACGGGCGTTTATGGGGGTGTTGACGGCGTTTGAGGAAGTGAGGGACAGGCCGTCCAGCGCGTGCTGCGTCTGCGGATCCAAGGTCAAAGGCGGACACAACGCCGTCCCTCCTTCGGCGTGGCTTCCTCACGGCTGGCAGAACGGTCTGGTATGCCACGCAGTGTGGAGGCGAGACGGACCAGACGGATCTTCATGTCATGAGCGCTCTTGGCAGAGTGCTACGAACTAGAAATGAGAGAGCGGTGTGGGAAGCACTCGCTGAGGAAGAGCATCGGGTACTGGTTCTGGATGGGGGCGAGAAGGTACATCTGGAATGAGGGAGAGGAGACGGGGCTACCACGGAGGAGGAAAGCAGCGCCTTCACTCGATCATCGTCTTCATCCAGCTCTTCATCTGAAGAAGCGCAGAAGGGTTTTGGATGAGCACATATCCAGCGTACTGGTCTCTTGCCTCTGTTTCCAGAGAGGGATGAATCCGATCGTAGCATTCACGCACTACGGGAAAGGGAGGATCGGATGGGACCATCACGAGGGCAGGAAGTGTGGATTCCATCTTCGATTTGGTGAATCCAGAATTGCTGGCGTACAACAGACACAGATGAAGGTAATCGGAAAGACGCAACAGAACAGAAATGCTACTACTAGTGAATTGTATGAAGAGAAATGCACTGGATTCTTCTCTTCTTTGCATACTTGTTGAACTTGTTGGCGAAGGAATGCAGAGAGATCAATCCATGGAATAGAATTGGTGATGACTTCTAGGTGGAAGAGAGTGAAATGGAAACCAGAGAAAGGCGTCCACGCGATCTTTGCAATAGTCTCTTTCTTTCGTCGATCCGTTTTTGATTTGATTGTAGTACCGGTCAAAGGACTCCTGGGTGATAAGACACTACAATCAGGAGGAGAAGAGAACAACCCCACTTTCAGCACGGGTTCCTTGTCGGATGCAATGGCTCTACGTAATGCAGTTTTGTAGATGCTCTTTGTGAGTTGTGTGTGCATTACGAGGCGGATTAGTGATTCTTATTTCTTGTGGTTAGTTGTGAGTATTATGTGATTTGTAGAGTTGAGGAGGGAAATGGAGCAAGTGGATTGGAAGTACTGGGGATGGCACATCCTCACATTCCATGAATGAGAATTGTGGATCAGTGTGGTGTGATGATAGAGAGGGTTATGAAGTGTGAATGACTCATTTGGAAGAGAATTGATGGTGAATCGTGTGTGGAAGAAAGAGGGAGTGAGATGGTATTGAGAGCAGGGTGATGTCTAGGAATGAGGGAGAGGAGGAGGAGGCACTCTTCGTGTGAACAGTCTTTCACTGTGAAGACACGTACCTTGTCAAGAGTGACAGTAGTGAGAGAGGGCATGTCTGTTTGTGAGGATAGGGTGATAGGAAGTACTCTCCAGAGTGATGATACGAGGATGATGGAATGTATAACTGTCTTTTCCTTCAGTAATGAGTACTGTGAGTTTAGGCAAGTCTATTCATCAGTTCATTTCATCATCATCACTTCGTATGATTAACTCAGTTGATTCACCATACTCTTTGAAACAGAAGGCCTCATTACCAAGTCGAATGGTAGTCAATTCAGGCAAATCTAGTCATCATTCTACTTCTGGTAGATTCACTCTCAAATACAACATGAGAACATTCATTGAATGTACCGTAACCAAACAACAGTGATTTCAAACTGGGCAGGTCTATTCATTATTTCATTCTTTCACAATCACTCTTCAATTCCAATGAAGCACAACTGAAATTCCAACTCCTTTCATTCAGCCTTCCCATCTCAATCACTTCCAAAGAAGGCACATTCTCAATCTCACACACGGAATAGTCAGAGAAGGAATAACAACCCATCTTCAATTCTCTCAATCTCTCACAATTCTTCAAATAGAAATGACGATTTGGATCATCACCACTATTCTTCTGTTTCGTGAAACTATTCTTTCCAATCACCACCCTCTCCAACTGATTCAATCCAATCAACTTCACTTCATCCACAAAGACAAAGGAATAAACCCTGAAACACCTTCAAATTTGAGAAGAATGAGAAAACCAATGCCGTGAGACATCTTATCATTACAACCATTATTATCTACAATCATCACTTCCACACCGTTGACTCCATTGTTCTCAGCTCGTCAACAGAATGAACGTTCGCATAGGGATTGTGCTTAGGTATGTTTGGATGATTGACCAACTCGCCAACATCTATTCACCATCTCTCTAATTGTGATCACTCTTGTAGGACAATTGATTTCTGCTCTCAAATGCATGAGGGAGTTCAATAGTGTGAGAGAGGGCATGTCTGTTTGTGAGTGTAGAAGGATAGGAATTGCCCTTAAGTGATGGAACGAGGATAGTGGAATGTCAACTAAAATCTCCTTCATAGTGAGTGAAGTGAGTTTAGGCAAGGTCTATTCATCATTTCATTTCATCATCACCAC
>JANPWL010000060.1:0-76092 GCA_027406405.1 Blastocystis sp. subtype 1 | reverse complement strand
TGACAGCCAAGTAGGCGTGTGGGGCGCTGAAAGGTAGGGTGGTGAGCGTGCAGACGCTGCCGAAAGAGGAGAATGCCGAGGCGGTAGTGGCCGTGGCGCTGTCCACGCGCCGGCGGACATAGCCCTGCTCGGTGGTGGGCGAGCGTGGAGAGCGTGATCCATAAGGGACGAATCGCCCGCGCGTGGAGTGAGTAAGCTGGGCGGTGGCGCGGGAAGTGGGTGTGATGGTGAGTGGTGAGTCCTAGGGTCCGTGCGGTGGTGGAGCAGGTGCTGGACTACTGTGTGCTGCTCCGCGTGGCCTCCACTACCATGGCCCGCGTGCAGCTGCCCGACGTGCCCGTGACCACCAGCCTCGCCGAGCAGTACCACGCGGGCGACTGGATGGACGCGACCTTCCTTCGTTACGACGCGTCGCGCAAGACGGCGCTGCTGTCGCTGGGGGACACGGTGGTACGCTGGCGGTAGGCACGGAGGTGAGTGGCAAGGTCCGCGCTTCGACGCGGGCCAAGTACCAGGGTACGCGCTGGTGGATTTGGAGGGCGGCGGCGAGGGCGCGCTGTACTGCACGGAGGTGTGAAGGCGCGAGCAGTGGCACAAGAACCCGCTGGCGCAGCTGACGCGCGGAGAGCAACTGCACGCGCGCGTGGTGGGCACGGTGGAGCAGAAGGGGAAGAAGCTGTGGATGGTGAGTTGCCGCGCGCAGCCGGAGATGGCGGCGCCGGCGGTGGGCGAGCTGGTGTACGGGTTCATCGTGCACGTGGGGAAGAAGCTGCTTGTGCGGTGGGTGTGTGGGAGTGCGGTGATGGGTAGATTGAGCTACGATTTCAAGGGCTTCGTGGCGCTGCGCGACGCGGCGGACAAGTTCATTAAGGACCCCGCGAAGGTGTTCCACCCGGGACAGTTCGTGACGGGCCGCGTGCTGAGCGTGAACGCGGAGAATCGGTGCTGCGACCTCTCGCTGCGCGTGGGCGTGGGCGCGTGGGCTAAGGTATAGAAGTCGGCGATCACGGGCGAGCAGGTGGTGACGACGAGGACGTTGCATGAGGGCATGGTGGTGGACGCGACGGTGTTCAAGATGTATGACTGGGGTATGTTGATCCGCCTGCAGAACGGTCTGAAGGCGGTGGTGATGAAGGAGGAGTGCGCGGACCACGAGGTGGCGAGCGCGCGCGAGCTATACACGGAGGGCGACAAGGTGCGTGCGGTGATTACCAAGGTGGATTTGTCGAACCACAAGACGGAGGCGTCGCTGAAGCCGTCGCGGCTGCCGCAGGAGACGGCGGTGGAGGCGGAGGAGGTGAAGGACATGGAGGAGGCGATGGAGGAAGAGAGCGAGGAGGCGATGGAGGAAGAGAGTGAAGAGAGTGAGGAGAGTGAGGAGAGCGAGGAGGAGGAAGCACCTGCTGCTGGGTTCGGGTGGGATGATTTCGCGCCGGCGGCAGGGCGAAGAAGCCAGTGGCGGCGGTGACGCCCTCGAAGGCGAAGAAGCTGTCGGAGCAGGCGGTGGCGTCGATGGAGCAGTCCCTAGCGAAGGCGGACACGCTACCCGAGTCGGAGACAGACTTCGAGCGGCTGCTGGTGGCGAACCCGACGTCGTCGCACCTATGGCTGCGTTACGCGTCGTGGCTGCTGTCGACGACGGAGGTGGCGAAGGCGCGTGCGGTGATTCGTCGCGCGCTGAAGTCGATCCCCGTTCACATGGAGGAGGAGCGTGCGAACCTGTGGTTGGCATTGATGAACCTGGAGAGCGAGTACGGCAACGAAGACGCGCTGGAGGCGGTGTTCCGCGAGGCGAAGCAGGCGATGGAGCCGAAGCAGGCGTACCTGCACCTGGCGAAGCTGTACGAGCTGAAGAAGAACACGGCGCAGGGCTTCAACTGCTGGAAGCAGCTGGCGAAGGAGTATCCGGAGGACGTGGAGGTGTGGCTGGGCTTTGCGGAGTTCTACTTCAAGCAGGGCCAACTGAAGGAGAGTGGCGACGTGCTGAAGCGCGCGCTGGGCAGTCTGAAGAAGAACGAGAAGACGCAGATGCTGAGCGGGTACGCGGTGTTGCTGTATGCGTACGACTTCGCGGACCAGGGCCGGACGGTGTTCGAGGACCTGGTGGACAAGCTGCCGAAGCGCCTGGACCTGTGGAACATGTACGTGGACCAGGAGACGAAGAAGAAGAACTATGAATATGTGCGAGGGTTGTTCAAGCGCATGACGGGATTGAAGATGAATGTGAACAAGGTGAAGGGCGTGTTCAAGAAGTGGCTGACGTTCGAGGACGCGCACGGCAGCGAGAAGACGGTGGCGGAGGTGGAGGGCCTGGTGCAGGAGTACATCAACAAGCTGACCGCCGAGTAATCTGTTATTGTTAGTTTTGTTTCTTGGAAACGAGCATGCCCTCGCAGGAGGTCGCCGTTCCTCAGCAGGGGACAAACGGATTTGCGAGTGAAGAGGAGTTCCGACGGATTGTGTAGGAAAGGAGTTGGGAGTTAAATGAGTAGCTGCAAGAACTTGAGCACGATCTTCGGCATGCTGTTTATCCCCGACAACCCCAAGGTGGTCAATGTAGCCAACTACTTGCTGGCGGAGTATCGAAGGGGCTTTGTTGCAATTTAGTTTCTATTTCATCTTTTGTAGTTTTCATTTAAGGATGCTACGCTGCTTGAGCAGCAAGTTCGGACGGATCTCATCGCGTTGCTGAACAACGAGGCGGACTGCATGCGACCCTTTCTTTCGCTCATGAATTACGCCGTACTTGTTGCTTTTGTTCCATTCCATCTAGGGAGACAAGAAAAGCCTCCATCGTGATGCGGAAGAGAGTGTCTCCTCGTTGCCAAAGCAGAAGAGCGTTCATTTGTCCCTTCCGCCCAGCCTGACCTTTTCCTGCGATGCGCTCTCCTCGTACATTTCGGAGGGTTTCAGTGGATATGAAGACGAGTTCTATCAGATCTACCACCAGCTGAAGCATTTGGAAGTGTGTCGGCATGGATGTACTGTACGTGCTGTTTTGCCATCTGATGTATAGAAGGACACGCGATGCAAGCAGTTCAAGGCGCTTCTGAACCACTGCCGTTCCTGCAATGTTCGCAATTGCCATGTACGCCTCATTTCTCTCTATCATGCTTAGTATTCAAACTGCCGCCGTTTGCGGATGGTGATCGCCCATTTGCAGGTGTGCCACAACTCGCATTGCCAATTGTGCAACAAGGCCAAGGCGTTTCACGCAGTAGCTCTCATCATTGTCTGTAATCGGTAGGCCATTCAGGATCAGGAGGAGGAGCAGGTAACGCTGCCTTCCTTCTTCCATCTTCTCTCCAATGATGACGTTTCTCCGTTTCTCCTTTTTCATGCTCAGATTATTGCTTACACGACGAGTTTGTCCTTCAACTCTTCGCCGTGGTGGAAATACTCCAGTCTTCGTTCCGAGATTTCCCGCGTCATTTCCGCGGTGCGTCAGAAGGAGTTTCATTGAACACTTTGTATCACACATAGCATCGACGGCTTATTCCACCATCCCGTGAGCACCTCAACGGAGGGTTGCCAGCAGTACTACCAAATCATCAAGAAACCGATCGATTTGGAGACGATGGAGAAGAAGAACGCACGCGGCGAGTACAAGAGCGTGGCGGCGTTCCATAAGGACATGAGCCTGTTGTTTGCGAATTGCTACAAGTACAACAAGGTAAAAATGGGAGGAGTTTTGACACGAAGAATGAGATTATTCCGAAGTATGCGCGGGGTGTGGAGGAGTATTATATGAGTCAGTTTTCGGAACTGCAGAAGAAGGACCTGAGTCTCAACGAGGAGTACAACAAGCAGCAGAAGCGTCTGTGTCCGTTGTGCCACGGCGGGGACTATTTGTTGGAGGGCCAGTCGTTGCATTGCAGTGGCGAGTGCAGGGAAGTGATCGAGTTGAACAAGAAGTACTACATTGACAAAACTCTCCAGCATGTGTGGTGTGAGAATTGCTACAAGCTGCTGAAGGAGGAGTTTTTGTGCGACGAGGTGCTGATCAAGAAGAGGGATTTGACGGCGCGCTTGAACGCGCACACGGACAAGGAGGAATGGGTGCAGTGCGGTTCCTGTCAGCGTTGGTACCACAGCGTGTGTGTGCTGTACAACGGGAAGATTTGCCGGCAGGGGAAGAAGCTGGTGTTCCACTGTCCGCTGTGCATCCAGGATTTGAAGGAGACGTTGGAGTGTCCTAATCGACAGTTGTTTTTGCCGAGAGCGGATGGTGGGTGGTGTGCTGCTTTGAGTGTGCTTTTTTGAGTGTGCTTTTTTGAGTGTGATGTGATATGTGATGTGATGAGTGATGAGTGATGTGATGTGATGTGATGAGTGATGTGATGAGTGATGAATGTTGAGTGATGTGATGTGAGTGATGTGATGTGATGAGTGATGTGATGAGTGATGTGATGAGTGATGTGATGAGTGATGAGTGATGAGTGATGAGTGATGTGATGTGAAAACAGTGATGTGATGAAACAACTGTGATGAGTGTGATGTGACATCCCTGATGAGACGACTCACACACGGCAGACCTCATGCGAACGGACCTCTCCGACTACATCGAGAACTCAATTCGCACGCTCATTCACACCATCCAGCACACGACCGCGCAGAATCGCAACACCAGCGACGAGGACATTCCCACGCCCAACGGAATCAGCGTCCGCCTCGTCCTGAATACCGTTTCCTTTATCACATCCACTCACTGATAGACGCAAAACCTTCCTGTTTATGCTTCCTTCTTGGAGTACTTCAAAAGCAGCAATTTCCCCAAAACAATTCCTTACCACGAGAAGTGCGTTTGCGTTTTTCAAGTTCTTTCTCCTTCTCTTCTCAATGCGTAGCGCATTCACAACCTCGATGTTCTCCTCTTCATCATGTATGTCTACGAATGCCCCGAATCCTCCATCTCCAATGAGAGGACGACATACATCTCCTATCTGGACAGGTGTGCGTCGGACAAGCCCATGACGCCTAGCGTTCGCTTCCTCACGCCTCCTTCGTATCGCAAACCCATCTACCAAGAAGTGGTCGCCTCGTATTTGAGTTACGCTCACGATCACGGCTTCAACACGGCACACATCTGGGTATGTCCGCCCAAGCGGGGTGACGATTACATCATGTCGAATTGTTGGGGCCCCCTCAGTGATAGATTCTCGCACCCTCAGGAGCAGAAGACACCGCTGGCGGACCGGCTACAGCGCTGGTACCAAGACATCCTGACAACGGCGCATTCCCGCGGGAGTGTGTTCGAGGTGACGAACATGGTGGACGAGTACATGTGCGGCAAATACAATTGCAAGTGAGCGGTGAGTGAGGTGTGTGACGTAGGTGCGACGATCGCGATTTGCTGCGCATCCCGCACTTCTCGGGCGACATCTGGATTCAGGAGTCGAATGAGAAGTGCAAGGAGTTGGTGAAGCAGGGATTCGTGGCGGAGGGCGAGACGGACGAGGCGAGTCGACGGACAGAAGAAGGAGGGCACCCGGGAAGAAGGAGAGTGCGAAAACGAGGCAGACTGCTGAGCGAGGTGTTCGAGGTGATGAAGGTGATTGAATGCATTCGAGGTGAGAAATAGAACTATCGAAACCGCCTCCTTGTGGTGAAACTCCAACACCAGTGCCGGAATTGCGGCTGTTTTCTGGCGGACGAGGATCACTTCAGTGTTGAAACGCTCCCCTATGAAATGAAACTGCCGTCGCAGCGAAGAACCATCGAGATGCCGCATTTCCTCTGCCAAAAGTGTCTGATAACCGCGGATCTGAACCCCGCACAGACGGTGACTTTTGTTCCGCACGAGTCCCTAATTCGGGATGATTTCAACAGTCCGATCCTGTCGCGTGTGTTCGAGAACCGTCAGGTGTTCTTGACGGTGTGCCAATCGTACCACTACCAATTCGATCAGGTGCGTGCGAAGAGAGAGAATGAGGGTTAGTTGAGACGTGCCATCTTCAGTACGATGATGGTTTTGTATCACTGCTTCAACCCCACGATTCCGATTTGCAATCACTCCTGCAACGAGTGCAATGACTTCATCGTGAGTGGAACGCGCTGGCACTGTCCCATCTGTCCCGATTTCGACCTGTGCGACAAGTGCCGGATGAAGTTCAGCCACCAGCACGAGTTGGTCCCGTTTGACATCGCGGCGCGGACGCACGAGGAGAAGGAGACGCTGGAGGTGGAGGAGGAGGTGAGGAGTGAGGCGTAGAGACTGGCGAACGTACCGTGCGCCGTGCAGTTGTACGCATTGGTGCATTGCTTTGTGTGCGATGTGAGCATGTGCGGCGTGCCGCTGTGCGCGCTGATGAAGTCTGCGTTGCATCACTATGTGAAGTGCGGGAAGGAGAAGTGCGAGCTGTGCGGCGAAGTGCGAAGGATCGCGGGAATGCACATTCAGGAGTGTAAGGACGTGTCTTGTAAAGTACCTCATCGCTTTTTCATGAAGTGGCTTGTTTGTTTGAATGGAGGGGTGTATGATGGACCGTGCACTGGATGGAAGTGGGCTGTGGATTAGCAACGATAAAGAGTGTTCATTGTACTTCTGCACTTCTTGGTTTCCTCTTCATGAAGAGAATTGTGCGAACCTGAATCACCTTTCAGACTTGGTTTATTGCTAAGCAAAGTGCGGGGAGTGCTTTCCAAATAGAAAAACAGAAAGGGTTTGCTCTAAGACGCAAATGCACACTCGATGATGCCGATGAAACGACTACGTACGCCAACCACAAGAAACCTCGTTTCTAAGCTTATTCAAAATCAAATACACATACTGCAACACTCACAAGTCCATTCAGGTAGATTACACTAATCCATTTTATCTTCTCCACAAACTCACGCAATCGATTCTCCTCAATCAATGGCGTACCATCTGCTCTATGGAGTAAGCCTTCTTCTCCTTCTCTCCTTCATTTTCCATTTTTCTCCAAGAAGGCACCTGGAATGCTCCGAACAGCATTCTCGTGCTGCACAATGGAAATGGAAGCATGGGAGAAGCGTTGTGCCATCCACCCAGGCGAATCGTCATCAAACCAACGCCATGCATTTCTCATCAGTCAATCAATGCGACAAGGAAGGAAACGACTCCGTTGCCTTCAGATCGCGTCATGAATCAAACGAAACCCATTCAACCGGTAAAACAAGCAGTAACAACGAGTGTCCAGAACCGGAGAGCGTTTCATTCGTTTCCGTGGGATGATGGGTTTGGTGGTGCTTTCTATCCCCCTTTCATGCTTTAGACTACAACGCATTTTGCAGCCGTATCATTTCGCGTGTGTCCAAGTCGTCCGGCTACATGATCGTGGCTGATGGAAGACGCGGAGGTCTGGGGCACATGTCTATCTCCCTACTATACGCGCTGTTCGTTGCCCTACTCACGGGAAGACGCTTTTACTGTATCTCTTTGGGATGGTGGTTTCGCGTAGTTATAACGAGTGACGAGTTTTGGAACAACACCAACTCGTGTTTGCGGCCTTTGAAATGGGAGGGAAACACGGACAAGCTGCCGGATCTGCAAGGGCAACTTGCTTTGCTTTAAGCAGAAGCAGAATCCAACGTCATTGAAGCGTCAGAACGTTCTATTTCAGGATGTCCGGTTCTACCACAATGAATTGGAAACAACGTGGGAGCTGCGAATGCTGCGTAATATCGGCATTGCTAGCCCTGCCGATTCGTGGATGTCGCTGAAGAGGAAGATTCTTCGAGTGGTGTTGAATCCCTCGGATGAATTGACCCAAGTGATCCTCCAGGAGCGGAAGCGTATCGGCCCCGCAGAGCACCAGGTGGGCGTCCACGTCCGATGTGCGGGCAAGCTTTCGGATTATAAGGAGAGTGTGCGTATGGTTACAGTGGAGCAAATTCCGCAGTTCCGTTTCTTTGCGAAACAGATGCTTAAGTCCATTGCTTCTAAACAGAGATATGTATTCCTGACAACGGATTCGACATACGCGGAGAACCACTTCAAGAAGGGAATGGGAGACGCCAAGACGATCTCCTTCTCTGGCTACAAGCGCGGACACACGAACAGCAAGCGTGTAACTGATTTGTCCTTTAAGAGGTCGCTGGTGGATCTGTACCTACTGGTTCAGTCCAAGATGCTGGTGCTGACTTCAAAGAGCGGATACAGTCGCATGCGAGGATCATGTCAAAAGCGGGGAAAGTGCGTAACATTCATGTAAGCTATCATTGTGCGTGTTTGTTTTGATGGAAATTGATAAGTATATGGTGTGTTGCCGTTGAATGTGCAAATCACTCGTTGAATTGCATAGCAACTCAATTATGATAACAAGAATTGTCTTTGCTAAAGAATGGCCATGCACATAATCACAAACAGAAGTGATTAGATAACAACAACCAAATTACAATTCTGTCATTAGAAAACACACCAAACGCAAAAGAAAAGGGCTACAGCACATTTTCCAAAAGGCCCTTCACAATCTCGCCCCACTTCTCCTTCTTGTAATCCACCTTCTCCAGCCGCTCCTTCAGCTCCCGCATCATATACATCGTCACATCCGGCGTCTTCAAATTCATGTCAATGTTGAACTTGTCCGCAACCACCTTCGCTCGCTGCAAAATGGGCTCCGGAATGCCGGCCAGCCGCGCCACATTGATGCCGAAGCTGTCCGGACACACGCCCTCCACCAGCTTGTACAGGAAGGTGACGGACTCGGTGTTGCTGTCCAGCAGATAACTCATGTAGCCCGTGCTGATGGTCGGGTGGTGGAGGAACGACTGGATGATGAAGTTGTAGTGCGTGGAGAAGAGCATGCGGCAGTGCTTCGTCGTCGACAGGTAGTTCAGCACCGCGAACACGATCGCCGACCCGTCGTACGTGCTGGTGCCACGGCCTGCCTCTCACCACCCTCACTCGCCTCTACCCAACTCGTCGATGATCAGGAAGGAGTCTTTGGTGCAGTTGGCGAGGATCAGCGAGGTCTCGATCAGCTCCACGTAGAACGTCGACTGGTTCGCCAGGATGCGGTCTCTGCACCTCACATCACCCAACAGCCCTCACTGCGCGCCGATGCGTGTGAAGATGCGATCCACGGGCGACAGACGCATGAAGGAGGCGGGCACGTAGCAGCCGATCTGCGCGAGGATGATGGTTACAGCGACCTGCCGAAGGAGGGTGCTCTTGCCGCCCATGTTGGGGCCCGTGATGATCTTGATCAGCGCTACGATGAAAAACGGGGGAAGCACAACAGGACGATCCGCCGAGAGAAATGTCATTCGCAATGAAACTGCCATGGTTGAATGTCGTGAGAATGCAGGGGTGACGCGAGTCGCGCAGTTCCAACACCGGCTCGTCGGCGGTGCGCGGCACGAACTCGGGGCGGACGCATTCCCCGCGGTTATCGCCCTCCATGGAGGTGATGGCGAGCGAGCCGAGCGCGTCGAGCGTGGCGACGCAGCGAACCAGCCGGGACCAGTTGGCGTCGTGCTAGGGGTCAACATAAGCGAAGGAGCGTACTTCATAGAACTTGGCGAACACAGAGGCCGTCACGGTCTTCAGCAGCGCCTGCTTCTCCTCCTCCAGCTTCTGCAGCGTCGCAAATCGCTCCTGGATGAACGGCGTCCAGAAGCGCTTCACGCCCTTACGCTGCGATTTGAGCAGAAACTCCTTCGGCATCGCGCCCAGCCGCTGGCACACGCTCTCCGGGAACTGCAGCTGGAAACGGTCCTTGTTGCTCCCGAAGTAGGTAATCTGTCTACATGTCACACGCACTTGTCGTCTCCACGGGCAGCCGAAGCGTGCTTGTGTCTGGTGAAGGTAGTCCTCCAGCTCCTGCTGCGTGGCGGTCAGTGAAGCGTTCACAGCGTCCAGCTCGCGGTTCATGCCCTCTTGCGGCATGATGATGCCCTCCTCGATCGCCTTGTCGTGCTGGAACGACGTGTCGAAATACTCCAGGATTTCGGTCATGTCGGGGAAGGCGAGCTCATCCGTGGCGTCCTCCACGGGCACGACGGTCAGGAGCTTCTGCAGCAGGGCGGAGGACACGGGCGTGTTGACGGACTGGCCGAAGGAGAGAACGCGCTTCATGGCGTCCATCAGCTCCACGAAATCCTTGATCTTCCTGGAGTTGTACTTCTTGTCCTCGTAGTACAGCGCGCGGTTGTCGGGGTGCTTCGGGTTGATGAGCGCTCCACAGTAGTCGTGCAGGCGCGACAGCACGCGCTCGATGTCCAGCAGACCCTTGAAGGAGGAGCGAATGGAGGACAGCAGCGCGGGCGTGGCGATCAGCTCCGCCACAGCATCCAGACGGCTAGGCGTGAGCGGAGGAGGCGGAGGGGACGTGTTGATGGCGGCGATGTCGAAGAGGGGCTGACAGAGCCAGGCGGTGAGGAGGCGTTTGCCGCAAGGCGTGACGGTGTGGTCGATGTAGTGGAAGAGGGAGTGAGGAGAGGACTCGGGCAGGATCTCCAGGTTCTTGAGCGTGATGGCGTCCAGGATCATGATGGGTGGGGGTTGGGATGGGCTGTCTGTGCGTTACATATGGGGAGTGAGGTGACTGGGGGTTTGAGTTGCAGTTTCGTTTGTTTCTTGAGTTGCATTTTCTTGGGTTGCGTTTTGAGTTGCACCCTGCTTCGCAGCTTGCTTCGCACGCAGTTGCTCACTCGCACCACGCAGACAATCCCTCTCTACCCCTCACCCATACACACCTCACACACCCTCGTCAATGGAGTCCACGAAGAAGAAGGCCCGCTCCGACATCAGCAGGTTCGCCACGCAACACCGCTGCAGGTACTTCACACACAGGTACAGCGCCGACACGCAGCACTCGAACTCCACACGGAACGACCTGCCGTCATCCATCAGCACCGCCAGCGCCTCTGGCCATGTGCCGCTGTGCTGCGGGTCCGAGGGGTTGTCGAACAGCCCCGCCGCCTGCACCAGCGCCACCAGTGCCGCGGCGGAGAAGGCGGAGTTGGGGTCGATCGGCGTAATAAGCGCCTGTGGACACTCCTGATGTAGCAGCTGCTGCGTCGCCGCGGACACTGCCTTCTTGTGCACCAGAATCTCCGTCGGCTCGAAGCGCAGCAGCTGCGTGCGGAGCGCCGTGCGCTGGTCGTCGTCCACGAACTGACCCACCCAGAACTTGCCCATCGCTGCACGTCAGAATCCGCCGCCTCGCCCACCCGTGTTGACGATGCACAAACCCACGCGCACCGCGTCTGTGTGCCCGCTGCGGACCATTTTCCTCCCGATTTCATCTCCCGCGGGGATGTCCTCCTGCTGGAGGGACTGTTCGACCACGCAGCACAGCACGCGGTGGTCCTTCTGGTAGTAGAGCTTGTCGATGGAGCCGTGGCCCGCCACGCCCGGCGTGACCATCGAGCAGATCTCACGCTTCACCACTTGCGACTACGCCTCACCTCACTCCTCATCCAGCACCTTCTGCCCGCCGCTGCGGTTGCGTTCCCTCATCTGCTGCGGCGTCTCCGTCTGCTCGATGCGCGCCACGCGATAGCCCTTGTTCACCAGCATGTTGCTGAACTTGCTGTAGGCTGCCTCGGGGAAGCCCGCGTGCGCCGTCTCGCCCTTCATGTAGATCAGGTCCAGCTCCTTCACCATGACGTCCGCGTCCATGTGGTAAGTCTCGTAGAACTTGCCCACCTTCATAAGCAACACGCAGTCCAGCGCCGTCTCCTTGATGGCCCACCACTGTTTCATCGCGTTCGTGCACTTCTTCAAAAACAGCGAGGGAATCTGGATCGAGGTGGGGTCGAAATCGGGACTGTTTCTGTCGTGGCCGTAGCGGTCTCTGGGATGCAGCATCCACTCCGTGTGGTCATGGAAGTGCTCGCCCGCGTTCAGCAGCACCTTCTTCTCCCCGCCCTCTTGTGCGTCGTCCTGCATGTCGTCTTGCGTGCTGTCCTGCGATTTGCTGGCGGATTTGGTTGCGGATTTGGAGGGAGATTTGGTTGCGGATTTGGAGGGTGTTTTGGCGGGTGATTTGGTAGCAGAAGTGGCGGGCGATTTGGAGGGAGTGCCGTTGTAGGACAGGTTCCACAGCGGGTTGGCAGCCTGTTTGCTGGGCGTCTGCGGCACGGGCTTGGCGCGCTTGGGGAGGATGGGCTCGTCCTCGCTGCTGTCCTCCACGACGCGCTTCCGCTTGTTGTCTACAGTGGGAGAGAGGGAAGAAAGGTACTGAGGATGGGCTCGTCCTCGCTCGACTCCACGTCCATCGGAATGGGCTCATCGCTGCTCTCCTCCTCCTTCGGAATGTACGCGTCCTCAGAGTTCGCTCTCTTTCTTGAGGGGGTGGACGTCTTCTTTTGGGGTGTGGGTGTTGATGTCTTTTGAGGTGTTGGTGTTGATGTCTTCTGGGGAGTGGCGATTGAAGCGGCCTTCTGTGGCGTAGTCATGATGGATGCAACAGGCTTCTGAGGAGTGGCGTTAGGGCAAGAAGACTGCGATGCGGCATCCACAAACTCAATCCTTTCCTTTGTCCTGTCAATCCACTCCGTCTCTCCGTCGTCATATCTGTGCATCACAGTTCACGCCAACACACTACTCGATTCGCATCTTGTCCCCTTGCTGCTCCTTTACCGTTCCCGAGTACCACTCTGCATCCTACATATCATGGAAGTATGAAAGAGCAACGGCGGGCCAGAACACACGGATTCCCTTACCAACAAAACTCAAATTCTTCTCTTCGATTGCAGGAGAGGCTGTAGTTTGCGATGCCACCACACTTCTCTCTGGAATCGCAGGAGAAGGGGAATGGACCACGGGAGACGCTATGCAATCAAGTAGCAATAGGAAGCAATTACGTTCACTCTTCTTGGGAGTACTCTGTGAAGGATCTACTGGTTAGAGCGAGGAATCGGGAGCTACTCTTCTTGGGCGATTTGAAGTAATCAAATAGTGTCTTCTTCTTCGGCGAGCTGTTGCTATTACGGTTCATGCCTAGAAGGAACGAAGCAGAAAGAATGTGTAGGAAACCGGAATGGTGGGCTGTGCCGCGCTTCTCGGTTTTGCTATACTATTCAGTCCAAGACGAATCCTGCCTATTCCGCCCTCTCTGCGAAGGAATGGGGAAATGGGAGGGGAAGCAGATTCTTCTTGCGGTGTCCATTTCTGCGTGATTTCGAAATGCCGATCATACGCGAAACGGTTGTGCCGGAGAGTTATTTCAATTTCACTCGCGCCTCTGTTCCTGAGGTAGGTGACTCTTTCTGGTGCGCTCATAGTGTAGTACACATCACCAGCATCTGAAGAAAGATGCTATCCTGGAAAGGATGAGGGAAAGTGGGGCGGTAACGAATACTGCAACGAGTGGAGTAGTTTGCAGAATGCATATGGCATTCGAAGGGTTGTGTATTGAAAAGAATGATTACAAAGTAGTTCACTGTGGAAGTGCGTCTTTCGTATCCTCCTATGATTCGCGACCTGCAGTGCGTCCCCAAGTCTCTCACAGGCTATATAAAGGAACTGAACTGGGTATACGTCGCATCGAACGACAAGCTGTTCTTCTGGAGAGTGGGACTGAAGGAGCACTGGTTTCCCTGTCTCTCCATTCCCCACTCCATTTGCAATGTGCAATTTGTGCATTTCAACGAGGCCATCATCAATGGCTCCTATTCGCGTGGTCTCGTCGTTGTAACCACGCAAGAAGTGCTTCTCCTCGCATTTCCTACAACTTGCCAACAGCTGGAACCCTCAGCCCGCATTGTGGATCTGAAGATCGTGGTTCCTCTGGATGGAGAGCAGGTGATCGATGTGATTGGAACCAAATCGGGTCGCATTCTCCTGATGATGCAGAGCGGCGAGATGCAGGAGCTGATGTACACCCCCACCGTGGTTTCCTTCTTCCTTTCTCATGTGTAGTTTTCGGTGTGGAATCTGTTCGGATACCCCGCCGCAGGCTCGTTGCGATGCCTCGTTACCGAGAGGCTCGTCAGTCCCTTCATCAGCTTCCATTACCAGCCTGCCTCTGACCTTCTCTTCTGCCTCTGCCAAAACGGCGATCTGGTTGCATACGATGTGCAGAGCGAGGTGGTCACACCCGTGAGCTTCCTCCCGCGCGTGGCGGAGCAGGCCTGTTCCCTGCTCGGTCTGGCGCCGTCCGTCGGGCAGTCTGCCGGCTGGCAGGTGGAGAAGGTGGTGGTCGAGGCGGCTAGGCCGTGCGAGGTGTGTGCGGTAGTCACCACCCGCGCCGGGCATCGTGTGTACTGCCTGCTCGACAGAGCCTCGCGGACCCTGACTGTGACGGAGGTGCGTGTGGGCTGTCCCACGACCGATCCGCTGCGCAGCTGGCGCGTGCCCGGCGCGTGGGTGCAGGTGGCCGCCAACGATGCCGTGCGTGTTGTCTATCCCCTGCCTGCGTCTGCTTCCACTCCTACTACTTCTGCCACTCCTACTACTTCTGCCACTCCAACTGTGGATGCCCGTGATGCTACGAGTGATATCACTACTCCCACAAGAAACGCCACTCAAATGCAGAGACAGAGAAGGGAGGCGGTGGAGTCGCTGGAGCGCTGCGGACTGGGTGTGCAGGAGGTGTGTGTGGGCGTGGACGGCGTGCTGCTGCTGGGCGTGGGGCAGCTGACGCTGGTGCGGCCCACCACTGCGGAGGAGTGCGGTGCGACGCTGGGCGCGCTGCCGCTGAAGGACTACCTACGGTACGCGCAGCGCGCAAGTGAGCTGTTGGGCGACGCGGACCAGCACAGCGCGCTGTACGAGGTGCTGGCGGGCTACTGCAGGACGGGTGCTGTAGAGGCGTTGCGCGCGCTGCAGTACTACCAGAGCCCGCAGGGCGTGTCCGTGCTGCTGCGCTGCGTGCGCCAGTGAGCGAGCGAGGGTGGGATGATACGCAGACTGATCGTCGACAAGACGCGACCCTTCGGCGCGCACAGCTTGTTGGACCGCGCTGTGTGGGATGTGTCACCCGCCTTGACAACAGAGAAGGAGTCACCCACCTTGACAACAGAGAAGGAGTCACCCACGTTAAGAGCCCAGAGCGAGACGGACCACTCTCTGACGACGCTGTGCCAGTTCCTGCAGTCTGCCTTCCACCTGACCCTCCCTATCGAGTGCCGCCATCTCTCACCACTCACTCCTAGCCTTACAACGCTGTCGCCGGCGCAGAACCAGGCCGCCATGCTGCTCACTGAAGCGATGCGCGTTCTCGACGTCCTTCACGCCGCGCAATTCGTTCGCTTCGCACGCTATCCTCATTCCCGGCTTCACTCTGCACCCCTGGATTCCATCTCTGCAGACCATCGCCAGCTTCTCGCAAACACCCCCTTCATCGAATTCGTCGCCGCGCCGCACCTTGTCAGCGAGCTCGCCCACGTGCTCCAGGAGGCGTTGGTCCCCGCCTACGCCCGCCCGTGGGACGGTGCGGACGGCTTCGAGGCGCTGTGCGAGCGGCTGGCGGAGTGGTGCGGCGGGTACTTCTCCGCGGTGGAGAAGCTGGTGCAGGAGGCGGCGTTCCTGCTGCACCTGCGTGGTCTCTCGGCCAACGAGGCGGACTTCGCGGCAGAGAAGCTGGAGCTGGCGATCGCGAGCTGTCTGCGCGAGGAGCTGCCCGTCACGCGACAGCGCGTGGAGGCCTTGCTGGCGCCGCGGCCCGTGGTGTTGGTGCGCGTGCTGCTGCGCGGGCGCAAGCTGCTGCAGACGATGCGCATGATGGCGGTGGAGGACACGTGTGTGGAGAGCGGGCGCAGCGCGCTGGCGGCGGAGCAGGCGGCGCTGGAGGAGGCGGTGATGGCGGCGCTGGAGACGAACCGTGAGAGCGGCAGTCTGAAGGAGATGTGCGACGTGGTGTGTGCCGAGGGCTCCGTGGCGCTGAAGAAGCGCGTGCTGCGCTGGCTGGTGGACGGCGGGCAGCGCGCCGTGGTGCTGCAGCTGGACGAGGCGGCGGCGGAGTTGTTCCTGCGGGGCGGCGACTACGCTCTGCTGCATGACGTGTACGTGGCGCACGGGCACCTGATGAAGGCTGCCACGCTTCTGTTTGAGGTGTGCGTGATGTGTGTTGTGCCTTCTGAGCAGGGCGTGAATCCTGTAATGACTGCTACTGAGACTGCTGAGATGAATGCTACTGAGACTGCTGCGACTGGCACGACTGCGATGACCACAACGACCACAACTCTCACCCTGCAGGAACGCCACGAGGGCCTGGCGATGTGCCTCAGGGACCTGGAGGACCTGGAGCGCAGCGGCAGTCTGGAGCGCGCGCCCTACGCGGAGATGGCGGCGCCGCGGCTGCGCGCCCTGCTGAAGACGGTGGAGCTGCAGCAGCAGCTGCACGGTGTGAAGGCGGTCGAGGCGATCGAGCCGGTGGAGGCGGTGCAGGAGGAGTGCGTGAGACAGCGGCGCTTCGATCTGGTGCTGGAATGTTTGGTGCTGTGTGGAGACAGCACGGCGGAATCGGTGCGCGCCTGCTGGGAGAGTTTCATCAGCGAACGCGCCGGCTCGCTGGGGTGCGCGGAGGCGGTGGTGGCGAGCGTGGTGGCTCTGATGAAGACAGTGAAGGAGCCCGCGTTCCTGCCCCTGCCGACCATTCTGTCGTGTTTGGTGCAGCTGGGCCTGCCGCGCGAGAGTCAGGCAGTGCTGCTGGTGGGAGTGGCAGAGGCGGGCGTGAGAAGTGTGGAGGTCCCGACGCTGCTGCTGGGGCTGCTGGACGCGACGGCGGAGGAGAAGGGACGCGTGGCGGTGGGCGCACTGATTGAGACGTGGGTGAAGGGACTGTCGGCAGAGGAGCGTGCGAGCGAGGCGGTTCGGTACCTTGTGGAGATGACGTGCGCAAGACTGGCGAGCGTGGTGGAGTTGCGGGAGGAGGCGGAGCGGGTGTGTAGTGGATTGTTAGAGTTGTGGCGTGTTTGTTGGAATTGTAATGCGTTTGATAGACTTGTTGCGTAATAGAATTGATGTGCGTTTGTCCGAAATGTGAAAGAAACAACACTATTGGGGCTTGGACATTGCCTGAATCTGATCGAGAACACCGTTGCACAGGTTGCACGCGTCTTCGTGCAAAGCCGTTCCCGTCAACTTCGAGGCAGCCAGCATCTTCACCACCATCCCCAGGTTCTTCGCCCATCGGTACAGCATCAGTAGCGTGGGCTGTCCGATGAAGCACGCCTTCTCGTTCACCACCATGTCGTACAGGTCCTGCGCCTCCGCCACGTCGTGCGGCGCGGGATGGAGGTTCGAGCCAACGTACTCCTTTGTGGCGGGCACGGCGTTGTCCATCATGTGCAGACCCTCGTCCAGCAGGGCTTGGAAGGGCTTGAAGACGGGGGTGTCCTGCAGAAGCTCCTTCAGACCCAGGAAGGCGCGGTTCAGCGCCTGCTTCAGCAGCAGCGGGTTCTGGCGGGCGTAGGCGGGGGAGCAGATCACCCAGTTCATGTCGGTCTGCATTTCCTGGACATGAGAAGAAGGAGAAGAACGTACGGTGAAAATGGAGTTAATCTCCGAATCGAACGCCTTGAAGCCAACGTCGCTCATATTGGGAGCGATGGTGTGGATGTAGGTTCGCAGAAGCATGATGAGCTGAACCGGCTCCGAAGAAGGCACCCACACGAAATACTGGAGGAATCCCTACAGATGATGAATACTCATTGTGCATACGATGGAGAGACAACTGCACATGAGGTTGGCGGCAACGACGCACGCCTGGCAGTACTTTCTGTTGGGCATACTCACGTCCACACCGTGCTGGCTGAGGATGCCAATGAGGCGGCTTGTGTACTTGTATTCCGGATTCTCCGTGTACATGGAACGCAGAGTGTCGATGACCGAGGTTAACATTCGCAGCACCTGCTCCGAGGGATTCTTCATCGCCTACACCATGAGGGAAACGAGCCATCCGCACTTCACGCAGCGTCCGCCAATCAACCACAAGTAGCTCCAGAATGAGTCCCGTATCATGAATACTCGCCATGAAATCATTGGGTCTCTTCATGCTCGGGGGGAGGGGGACTTTCCCGAGCTTGGGCGTGAAGTAGTCGATGATCTGCTGCGCAGACATGACGGAGGGGTTAAAGTCTCTCAACGCATTTGCAATGGCTGTGTACGCGTCCGTGCGCGCCTGGGACAACGCCTCGTAAAGATGCATCAAACAGGGGTTCATCGTATCGTTGATAACGCCCTCAAGACAAGACATGCTGTAGCTGCTGTAGAGAAGCAGCGCGCACGTTTGACTGAGTTCAGGCTCGTTAAAGACCGGAATAATCGGTGCTGTGACTATGGGTGAAGGAGATGGAAAGAACGCAACTCGGATCCATAGCAAGAAAAGAGGATTCTGAAGAAAAACTCGCTCGCGTCGAGGGAGTGAAAAATGGGGGCACCCATTCAGTGAATTTCAAATTGTTTTGGAAGGAAATGGGGGTGTGGAATGGTGTGTTGAGTTGTGGATATGTCGTAGTGGAGGTGGAGTACTCAAAACAGTGAATAATGGAGATGCAAGAATGAACACCTCCTACTCTACAGGAATGTGGAGATGGTAACATAGAAACGAGATACTCACAGCAACACATGGAGATGCAAAGAGGAATGCAAGTCAGCTCCTCTACACAACGAATGAACCGCACAGAGAAAAGAACGACAGCGGATGAACAACAAACAACCACAACGCAATCGCTTACAAGTTCTTCACGGCCCTCATAAACATATCCGAATTCAGCACGTGCGTGCCGCCCAGCACCACCTGCATCTGCCCCTCGCTGTTCCACACGTCCACGGTGTGCGCCTCCTCGTACGTCGTGCCGCCCACGTAGAACACCACCACCACGGACGGCGCGCCATTGCCGCTGGCTCCCTCGAAGGGGTAGTCCGCCTCGCTCAGCTTGTTCTTCTTGAGCTGCGCCAGCACGTCCTGCAGCAGCGGCTGGTGCTGTGTGTAGATGTTGCTGTTGCCCTTGATGGACTTCGCCAGCCCCGACACCAGCCCGCCGATGCCACTGCCGCCAAAGAGATCGCCCGTGCGCTCGGAGGAGGGCGAGAACCTACGGGTAACGTCCGTTTCATTCCATACTTGAGGAAGGTGTGGATGACGCTGATCATGTCGTCGGAGATGCCGCGGTCCTGCAGCGCGGAGATCACGCTGTTCAGCTTGCTGCCCTGCTTCTGCTCGTAGTGCAGCGCGTACAGCACCGCCAGGCGGATCGCGTCCTCCTTGGAGGTCTACGACTCAGCCCCTCGCTCGGCGCCCACGTTGGGGTCCTCGATGATGCGCATCAGCTCCTTCAGCTGGTTGCTGTGGTCGCTGCTGCATGCCAGCGACTGCTCCAGCGCGCTGATCGTCGTCAGCCCGTGCTGCTTCACGATGCGGCCCAGCTCCGACGCCAGCGAGATGTGGCGCTTCGCCGACAGCTCAAGCAGCTTGTAGTCCTTGAACTCCTCCACGAACGCGCTCATGTCCGTCTCTACCCCTCACGCCGCCCACGCGCCGCCACTCAGCAGCTCCTCCTTGCGCTTGTCCGCCGCGGCGAAGGCGTCCGTCTGCTGCTTGACGGCCGTGTACAGGTCGCCGAAGTTGTCCCACTTGTGCTCCTTCAAGAACTCGTCCGTCTGCGCGTTCAGCACGAACTCCTCCTCGTTGTTCACCTTCACGCGGTTGTTCCAGATCGGCATGAACTCGTGCACCATGCCCAGGTACAGCCACTGCATCAGCAGCGGCGTCACCGGATCGCTCTTGCGGTCCATGATCACCAGCTGGCAGTTGCCGCGGTAGTCGAACAGGCTCCCGCGCTGGTCCTCGCGCTCGATCTGGTGCAGCACCTCGCGCGCCAGGCGGCTCGCCGACTCCGACGAGGATTGGTAACGGATGTACGGACGCTGCTTCAGCGCCAGGCAGGCCGCCAGGATGCTCTAGTCGTTAGGGAGATACAGGATGAGAACATCAGTGGCGCGGTGGAACATGTTGTTCTCGGGAACCTTCCACTGGTTGGGATTGCGGCACAGCTGCATGCCGTCGATCAGGTTCAGCGTGTAGTGGTCCGTGTCGATGGGGATGAAGTCGCCGTAGTACTCGTGCATCTCCTTCACGCAGTTGCTCTCATCGGCATTGGCGAGCTCCTGGATGTTGTCCGGTCGGCAAATGTTCGAGAAGTCTACCGTCGAGCGATTGAGCAGCGCGTACAGATGTGGTACTCTCCGTACTTGGGCTTCTTCAACTCGGCGCAGAGCAACTTCACGTTCTCGTCACTGGGACGCACGAACACAATGGCCTATGCTGTGAGGGTCGTAGGGAGAATTGGGGTACAATCAAGTGCTTCATGTCCTCGTGCGATGCGCCCAGCTTTTCCGTCAGGAATACTACGCGATGAGACGGAAGGCGCAATAAAAATACCATCGTAATCCAAAATCTCGCTCTGGGAAAAAGCAACCGAAATGGACTGTGTCTACGCAAAATCAGGCCACCAATAGACTGGTAAATACGGTATCGTTATCGAGGATCAGAACTTTGGCAGTTCCCTTCTCTCTTCCCTGGAATGTCAGCATCTTCTTCACGTAGTTCCGAAATGGAGTGTACAGATCGGCCATTCTTGATTCTGTTCACACGGGTCAAGTTCAAAGCAGTATTTGTGCGTTCTGCCCGAAAAGCATCCATGCAATGACAGTGATCGGAGGGATTGATGATCAAGGGATATTGCTGGACGTGCAGTGCCGTTTGAATTGTGCTTCTGCTGTGTCTTTTATGCTGGTGGGTGATGTTCTTTTAAGGTGAGAGGGTGATGGGTGGGATGGGATGGAGGGAGAGGGGATGACGGGTGTTTTGTGTCGCATTTGATTGTGCTGTGGGAGGGTGTGCGATAATCACAGAGGAAGGAGCTGAAAAGGCTGTCCATTGCAGATTTGAACTGTTCGGGTGTTATTTCCCCGTTTATGAGTAGTGAACATGTTGGACTTGCAATTTTAGGTCATTGAGATGAAGAAAACCACGCCCTAAACGGTAATGGCAATTACCAATCTATGCAACGTATTTGAAACCACTATTAGAATGTGTTTTGCAATCTTAATGCTTTGAATGCATTCTATCAGAATTGCTTTGAATGTGAGGATGGAATTGAGTATGCAAGAAAAAAAGAAATGAAGATAACCCTCCAGAGCGGGAGTGATATCTAGACATGAAAGATTCAAAGAATAGAAACGATTAGTAGTCACTTCACACTTGCATGAGAAGGCAGGATGGGCGAAGCGCACTTCAGTGAGAGACGGCATGTCTGCTTGTGATACGAAAGCGATGGGAACTACCCTCCAGAGTAATGTGACCGGGGTTTTCAAACGACCAACTGAGAATCCTCCAATAACAAACAAGCGAGGTGAGTTTGGGCAAGTCTACACATCACTTCATTCCATCACGCCCACTTCGCATGATCAGCTTACTTTCATAATCATACTTAAACTGGAATGCACTCTCTCCAAGGCGGATGCTCGTCAATTCGGGCAAGTCTAACCATCACTCTCTTTCTGGGGGACTCACTCTCAAACACAACAAGAAAGCAGTTATAGAATGCCCACATACCGAAGAGGAGGGTCTTCAACTTGGGAAAGTCTATTCATTACACCATTCGTTGAGAACTACTCTTCAATTCCAACGAAGCGTGGTAGAAATTGTAACTCATTCCATTCAAGTCACCAATCTCAATCACTTCCAAGGAAAGAAGATTGTCAATCTCACACACGGAATAGTCAGAGAAGGAAAAGCAGCCAATCTTCAATTCCGTCAGTCGCTCACAATTCCTCAGATGGAAGTGACGATCTGGATTCTTAGGGAAGTACTCATCCTTCTTCCTCTTCGTGAAGCTGTTTTCCCCAATTACGACTCTCCTCAACTCTGTTAACCCAATCAACTTCACTTCCTCCACATTCTCAAAGGAATCATCACCCACTCTCAGCTCTCTCAGATTGCTAAAACGGCTGAAATCAATCGCCTTCAACTCACTGTCATTGCAACATCTCGAATCAACCACAAGCACACAAACACGGCTGTAAGCACTCTCCAAATCCCTACTGCTCGCTATTACCGCAGTGCTATTCTCACTCTTCATTCTCTGCTCATCTATCTTGACTTTCAGTATGCTTGCGTTTTGCACCCTCAACAAAGGACTGCTTGCAAAGATATCGATGAATGCGCACTCGCGCAGCTTTGGCAAATCCACGAGAATTGCCTCTTCTAGCCTCTTCAGCGTTTTCCCCGATCCAGTCAACCCCTCTAGTTCCTTCAAGTCTATGCATCACACCCTTTCTTGAGTATTACTCTTCAGAGCCAGTTTGATCCCTCTTGTGAACGAATCCTTTCCCAGATCCACTGTTTTCAACGCAGGAAGATCTATTCATCACGGGCTTGAAAAGGATTCACCGACAAACGCAACAAGTTGCATACTCCCAAAACTCCCATCACCAATCACCACACTCCTCAACTTCTCACACTCCATCACTTTCAAGAGCCCTCCAGTTGCTTCGCTACAACACTGATTCCCAAACTCCACCCTTTCAAGCAGACTCAATCCAACCAGTCCCACTTCTTGCACGTTGGCACAACAGTCATCTCCCACTATCAACTTCCTCAGATTACGAACAGAACTGAAGTCGACTTCAAGCAAATCCCTCTCATTACAGCAGCGTGACTCGATGTTGATCACTTCCAAAGAGTGCGACAACTCCGTCAACTCATCCCCATAATGGATGGTTGCTTCCTTGGCGATGACTTCATCTTCACTCGTTAGGCCTGTGCTTGAAGATGAATCGCTCGACGAGTCGCCACTCGGATTTGCGAGTTTGTGTAGAATCGACGATCGTCCTCTCTTCTTGATCGTCTAGACGGAGTCCTTCACGAACGGATGCTACGCCTCACACCCATTCACAAGAAGTCACATTCATCAACTCGTCCACGGAAGCTCTTTCCTTCACGTCTCTCACCAAACACTTGCTGACGAAATCAACGAACGAGTCAGACCATTCCGAAGAGGAGAGAGAAGGAGTGGCACCAAAGCAAATCTCCTTCATCGTCTTCCTTTCGGATAAGCCATCATATGGATTCTTCCCCTGCGCCAACTCCATCAGCGAAACGCCAAGCGACCACACGTCACTCCTCAGTTCTGCTTTCCTGTTGAACACTTCTGGAGCATTGTACCACAGGGTTTCGCATGAATTGCGCTGTTTCTTGCTGCATTGTTCTATCCGCTCTGCCAAACCAAAGTCACCCAATTTGATCAGCCCCCTTCCTGAAAGGAACAGATTAGTGGGTTTGATGTTCTATGCACTCAATTCTCACTCTAATACGTTACTCTGTGAATGATATTGCATTGGTGAAGGTAATTCAACCCACATAAGCAGCTGCTTGCAATCTCGCGCAATTCCTCCTCAGTTAAGCCGTTTCCACTGCGTATGAATGTATCGAGGGATCTGCAGTGACAGAGCTCCATGACAACCTGATTGGTTAGTTCTTTGAGGAGAATCACTACCCAGAGCTCATCTTCGTTACAAATCACTGCCTTGTATTGCACAGTGAATAGTGAGGTGCATTTCAGTAGTAGTTCACTCTCAGATAGGATCGTTTCTTCATTCGCGAATAGATTCATTTTCTTGACTGCCACATACTCATTGGCTTCCTTATCCAACGCCTTGAATACCTCACCAAATGCGCTATGTCTTATGGGATTGCATTACTCGGCACCCTTCTCCGATCTTTTCCTTAATTATGTAGTTCTCAATGCTTGGAGTATTCATGAAGATGGGAGGCGATTCGAATGGATGTGTAGCTAAGGAGAATGAATGACTGTCCAGAAATGGAGGGGATTTTGGTTGATGGGTTGTTTTCCTTTTCAGCAAGTGAAATGAATGCTGTGTGGTGTTTCTATTCACTTGCTTCAGTAACCACGAGTCCCAAGAATTTGGGTATTCGTTGGTGGGGAATATGTGGGAGCGCAATTGTCTCTTTCTGAAGACTATTATAGAGGATATGAGTGATGTGTTATGCTTTATGGAATGCTTGTACTGTGATTGACGAAATGGGTATGTTGTTGTTTGAAAGTTGTGTTGGATTCGTGAAGAAGGGAGGGGAGGTGGTGTTTTGTTGATTGCTTTCTTTGAGGAGTGAGACTTTGTATACTGGGCCGGTGAGTGCATTGATTTGAAAGAGGGAGGGACGGCATTGCGTATTTGACGTGTTTCAGCGTTATCCTACTGTAAAGGAGTCTCCCATTTTGGTTATGTTTGAATGTGTGGTAACTTTCGTGTTTGAATGCAAGATGCGCTTGATGAGCGGACCGCGACTGCAACATGCTGTCCATGCAGCTGCCCTTCCAGATCAACTACTCCGACTGGAAGCTGTACAATGCCGAGGCTGCCGTGCCTGCCGACTGGAAGGCGCTGGAGTTTGATGATTTAGAGTGGCAGACAGTGAAGGCAGCGGATATGGGCAGCCACGTGGGCACCACGGCGTACATCCGCCACGAGGTGAGCATCCCGGCGGTGGAGGACTACCACGTGCTGAACGTGCGCGTGAAGTATGTTGGAGGTGTGGCTGTCTACTTCAACGGCCAGCTGGTGGCGCGCTTCAACCTGGAGGACAGCTTCGACGCCAGCACGGAGGCCACGACGGTTCACGACGCTTCGGTGTTCTCCAAGTTCCACGTGATTCTCTCGACGGTGGGTGCTGTGACGGGCAAGAACGTGATGGCCTTCGAGGTGCACCGCGCGCCGGGCCAGTCGGCAATCGTGTTCGATGCGACGGGTGTGTTCGCCGTGAACGAGTGCTCGGTGACTGTGGACACTTTCTCCTCCATCACCGCGAGCGCCGTGCACACGTGCAGCAAGGAGGACCTGCTGAACCTGAACCCGACGATCTACGGCGAGCTGAACAACGAGGTGGACTCGTACCTGGCGTGGACGGTGGAGAACCTGGAGGGCTCCAAGTGGAACAGCTTCGCGCTGCAGACCAACGAGGACGTGGAATCGCTCGGCTTCTCGATCTACGCGCGCTGGGAGGGCGACGAGTTCGTGAGCGCGCTGGCGCAGACGGGCCAGCTGATGTACGACAGAGAGCGCAGCGCGTGGGCCATGCCGATCGGCATTGCGGGCTTCACGCAGTTCCGCTACGTGATCGACACGATCGCCTCTGCTGCGCCCAGCATCAACGCCATCGTGTTCCAGTACTGCAAGCCGTCCGGCTCTGGCTCCTGCCCCGGCATTGGCAACTATCCTTCGGTGGGCGAGGGCGAGATTTCTCCCGCGAAGTGCGCCGAGGGCTTCCGCGGTTACGCGTACAGAGAGTGCCATGATGGTGTGCTGGGCGATGTGAAGAACGACAAGTGCGAGTACAAGCTGCCCGAGAAGCTGGCGTACGAGAACAACAACATGGAGTTCGTGCTGAACACGGAGGTGAGCAGCGGTGTGCCCAGCTACAAGAACATCATCACTCGCTTCTTCATGCAGGACAGCACGCCGCTGCCCGACGGTCTGACGCTGAACGAGCAGACGGGTGAGATCACCGGCACGCCCATCGCGCAGTTGAACACCAAGATGTTCACCGTGAGAGCTGAGAACCCCACGGGTGAGACGTACGTGGCGATCACGATTAACGTGCGTAAGGGCTACTGCCAGCCGGAGGGCGTGTTCGAGAGAACGGACGTGGGCGAGATGGCGGTGTACCAGTGCGCTCTGCGGGGCAGCTACGTGGGTACGCAGAAGAGAGCATGCGTGCTGGGTGAGAAGGATGGCGAATGGCAGCAGGCTTCGGGCTTCTGCATGCCCGTGCTGACGATTGTGCTGATCGTGGTGGTGGTGATTGTCATCATCGTGGTGGTCGTGTTCCTGCTGATCAGAACTCGCTCCAAGAAGGCTGTGGGTGGCGTGAAGGGCAAGACTGTCAAGACGGTTGCCGCCAAGAAGACCGCTACCAAGACTGTGAAGGTTTGGTGTGTTTGTTTGAAAGGAATTATAGGGATGAGAGGGTTTCATTCCTCTCCAGACAAGGGAAGTCAATCGGGATGAATGTGTGAAAAGGGAATGACAACAAACACATCACTGAACAAGAAAAAGCAACTTCTCCGCTTGGGAGGCAAGAATGCCCTTCAGTTCGAGATGCGCCAGCCATTCCTTGGGAATCCCTTCCTCGCCAATCCAGCCCTATCCCAGGAACGAAAGGGCATTCACGTATTCCGGTCCCTTTGCCATAACGTTCACAGCGTTCTGCAGACAAGCCACCATTTCCTTGCATCCCTTCTCATGGAGGAACGCAATGACTGGGCTCACGGACTCATCAACGGCGAGTCCCTGAAGAATGAACGCACTGAACATGGCCAGAGTACCAACGCAAATAAGAATGGTATATCTCCTTCACCATACCCTCGTAATCGCAGTTCTTCTCCGCTGCGTGGATGATGCCCTGGGCCGTGTAGATATCCATCTGGGTATCGTCCGACACTTCTACAACTCCTTCGATACGATCCATCTCCGTAATTCTATCCTTCCCGTATTTCGACCGAATCATGAAATCATCGCTGAATTCAACACCATATCCGAGTGCACCACTATATGCACCCGCTAGAAAGCAACCGCGGACTCGTGAAAGCATTGTTTTGGGAATGGGCTTTGTTCAGTTGCTTTTTCTGCGAATAATCCATTTCTAAACACTCTGATTACTCCTGTAGCTGAATCATCACAATGCGTGTTGAAACAAAGAGAAATGAGAATCACACCAACAAAGAAGCCTTGTCGTCTCCATTCGGATTAATTCCCTTCTGCAAATGCTTCACGGCTCCCTTCTTGTGGCGGAAAGACAAGTACACCGCAACAAGTGTAATCACCACCACAGACACCACGGACACTGTAATCACCAGTGCCCAATTCACGTGATGACGAATGATCACCTTGCCGATGCTCGCTGTGCACTCCACTCCCATCCACTTTGACACGAGTTCACTGAAGCGTGGCTCCAGCTTCTTCAGCTTTCGCTTCACCACAGCACTCAGACCGCGGTCCAGCAGGCAGCGGGAATGCACCGTCAGCACCGTCGCCTCGCCGTCCACCGCGTAGTCCTCGTACAGGTACGAAATGTCACGGCCCGCCATGGGCGTCTCCTCCGCCAGCATCTCCGTCATGGGACGGCCCTCCTGCCACGCCTCGCGCGTGATGCCGCGAATCGTGAACGTCCAGTCCATGAACTCGTAGTCCTTCGCGGGATTGGTGGCGTAGCACTGCTCGCGGCTCTCCGTCCAGAAGGTCTCGTCGTTCTCGTGCACGCAAGACACGGCCTTGCGGCCCGTATAGCCCAGCGGACAGCGCTTGTAGAGCGTAGTGCCGTCCGTCACGCCCTTGAAGCCGTACTTCTTGGGACAGGCGAAGAGCGGGCGTGTGTAGAGGAAGACGCTGAAGATCTTGATGGGCTGCGTCAGGTTGGCGGCGGTGAACACGAAGTGGTAGGAGGCGAAGGTCCGCAGGTTTGGGAAGGAGAATCGGGAGAGGGCGCTCGTTTTGGACTGCTGTTCGATGGAATCGCGATTGAAGGAGGCGAGGGTCACGCGCTCCTCGCCATTCACACCCACCACGTCAAACGCGAAGGACGGCGCAGCGGTCTCACGGGCGATCTGAATCGCGTTCACCACATGCTGTGCGTCGTTGTGGAAAGTGAAGATCAGCTCCGCCGGCACTGCGTCCGTCACCCAGTAACGACTGTTACTGTTTCCGTTGAAGGCATCCTTGGCAGGGTGCGACGGATCGGGATGGGGCTGGATGGCGGAGGCCTCGCCGTCCATCGTCTGGGTCAGCGGCGCATTGGTCAGCATGACGAACAGGCCGAAGCGAATGGTGCTAGAGGCGCCCTTGGCCACCTCCACAGCGATGACGTTGCGCTCAGCGAGGTAGGCGGGCGGAATGACGATGGCGACGCCCGTCTCCGTCAGCGTAGTGCGGCTGAAGGCGTTGCCGTTCACGAAGATGCGGGCAGAACCCTCGCCGCGCACGAACACGCGACTGAATGAGAAGCCCTTGTCCATCGTGAAGGGCGCACGGAACCAGGCGGAGGAAGAGGTGAAGGCACCCCAGCTGCCCTCCATTCCCTTCTTCCAGGCGCTGTCGTCGAACTTGACCCTCGCCCACTTGCTCTTCGGTGCGTCGGTGGAGAAGGCGAGTTGCGAGGCGAAGGTGACGGGCTCAAAGCGGCGGACGGTGACGGTGATGGAGGAGTGTGTGGGAGCGTGCTCGAAGAAGACGAACCCGTCCTTGAGGAACTGCAAGGCGCAGGAGTCCCACGGGAGCAATGTGGCGTTGAAAGACTTCTCCTGAATGCAGAAGCTCATCTCCTCCTCGAAGTAGGTGTCAGGCTCCAAGTCAGGAAGGGTAAACATGCTCCCAGAGCAGCGACCTGTCATCGTCACGTCGATGAGCGAGTAGCCCTCGGGGCAGGTGTCGCTGTACACTGTGAAGGTGGTCTTCACACTCTCCTCACCGTGGAAGGCAGTGATGGTGTAGGTGGTGGGTTCTTCGACAGGGCGTAAAAGCAGATCGAAAAGAACAGAATCAAACTTGACTTCAGGTTCAATCACCACTCTGTCAATCGGACCCTGCGACAGGAGATGAGTTCTCTTGGAGTCCTTTTTGGGCACATAGATCACTTGCGGGAAAGAAATGGAGGGCTTTGCCTTGGGGTCATTGGAAAACGTGCCCTCACAAGTGGCGACTTCGGGGATAATCACAGTATGATAACGCACACCATGATCATCACTCATGGTAACATACTTGTGTGAGACATAATTGCTATACACGACGTATCGATAAGTGGCAACAGGGACACAGAAACCCAACGTAGCAGGAAGTGTATTGTTGAAGAGCAGTGTATCTCCAGTATACAATTCCATTCTTCTATACTGCAGATTCGTGTTGATCACCAGGAAATCACCATATTCGCATCCATAAATCTCAATGTCGAAATGAAGTGTCGTGTTTCCTTCCTTCGTTGTCGCCGTAATAGTATACGTCTGCTTGGGTCGGACCTCATTGGCCTTAATGGATAATCCGCCATACTTGTCCATCGATACGCCTTCCGTTTCGGGAGAGATCGACCACTTCGCAGAATCAGCTCCCTCCAGAGAGCAAATAAGACTCTTTTGGTCACTGAACTTCTGGGCTGAGTAGGACGTGAAAATGGTGCCCTTCGTGTCCTTCACGATAATCTGGCCCTTTCCGGCCGGATTCTCCGCACATGCAACTACGACAAGAATTGAAAAGCAATACAACAGGGTATTCATAAGGTTATTCTGGATGTCATGACATGAGATACGTTGTACAGTTTTCATGCTTAATATGAATCACTGAACGTGCCACTCGATAGTCTTTCTGTGGTGATCATTTTCAGGATATGCTCCTTTGGAGTGTTTCCTTTTGGTGATTAATGAACGGAATGGAATCATTCATTTCTAAAGTCATTAATCGACGATCCTCCCATTATCAGCAATCATGAAGAATTCACAATCTTTTCATCACTACCAACTCCACATACTCCTTTCCGCACTCTATATCCACTTCATCACGCAACACACAATCCACATCCCAATCTCTATTCACAATTCACAAATAACACACTAAAGAGGGCACAACCTCAATCCATTCAACAAACCAGACTTCATTTCCATTTCCAACCCATGAAGGAATCGCGCTCCTTCTACTTCGTTCACATTCTCCTCCCTCTCTTTATGTCCTGCACGGGATGGAACATGGCTTGGAGGGCGCTGGGAGAATGCGCTCCGCATTTCATCTAGAGAGGGTTCTTCACCCAGTCCAACTACGCCCTGATGAATACGACGGCCTTTATCGTGTATGGGCTGAGCAAGTTCATCACGAGTCATGTGGTGAACGGAAACCTGTTTCTGATGTACACTCTTCTCTTCGGCATGGTCGGAATCCTCTGTTCGCTGGAGGGACTGGCATCTTCGTCTACAACGGGAAACTACTCTGTTTCTTCGTTCTCTGGGTAGTGGGCTACGCGTGTATGGGAACGTTGTGGCCGATCCTATGCATTGTCTTCAAGCAGTGGCTTCCCGACGATTGTATCCCCTCTTCTTCTTACGAAATGCATAGTGCGCGGATTCTACTGGTCGGTGATTTGCTGATGCAGTTCGATCGGGACCATTCTCTGCAACACGCTCTCCCGGGCTGTACACGGGAATCCGAGTTCCATCTTTTATGTAATAAGCATTGCAAACCTGTGCAGTGCATTTGGCTCCTATTCTCTCTATCCCTCGAAACGGCCTGACGAAGTCATTCCTTTCAACCACCCATTCTCTCTAGATGTCATACGCATCACTCGATTCCAAGAAGGAGGAGTCTGAGGGCAAATCGTCATGCCAGTCCCTTCTCTCCCTATCGCTTCTTCTGGGCGCTGTGTTCATAGTTGCGCTTCTCCCTCCCCATGACCCGCAGAGCACCTTCAACCAGCGAGTGATCACGGACTGGGCGCTGCTGATATTTCCGCGACTCCTCCACGCCCCTTCCGTCCTCCCGTCCGTCTCTTCCTCTCCCCTCACTCGCAGCCACGTCCCCTCCGCCGTCAGCTGCATCGAGATCGGCGGCATTCTGGGCACGCTGTGGTGTGGTGGCCCCCTCTTTTCGCCCTCACGACTAGGCTATGTGTCGGACGCCTACCACCTCTCCCGTGCGCACATCTGCGAGGCGGCGTCCATCCTGGCGGGCATTGTCTTTGCCGCGCTGCCGTGGGCCTCCTCGCCGCTCGCCTTCCTCCTGCTGTGCTTTTTGCTGGGCTTCTTCCTCTACATCCCCTTCTCCTTCAGCGAGCTCATCGCCATGGAGAGCGTGGACGCGCGGCTCGCCAGTACGGTCATCAGCCTGAACGGTCTCATGTCGCCCTTCGGAAGCGTCTTCTCGGGTCTCCCCGTGGACTGGGTGATTCGGACCTTCGGGTGGAAGTGTCTCTCTTCTCGTTCCCCTGTGCTTCTGTGCCTTCTCTCTCCTCCTGTGGACCAACCACCTTGTGCAGCGGCGCCTGAACGAACGCAAGGACTTGTCGTGTGTTTGTGGCAAACAGAACAGTCAACACGGGTCAGCACATTGTAAATGACATCTGCACACTTCGCCAACTCCCCGCCCAGCCGCTTCAGCAGATTCGGGTAGATCAAGCGTCGGTCGATGGTGCCTGCGCGTCACGCCGCCCTGTCTGGCGTACAGTTAAACAGAAGGTCGCGCACATCCTCCACGGCGACGGCGAAGAGTTGCCTCGCTTCCACGGCCTCCGCAATCTCCCTCACCGTGCAGTGAAGGAGAGATAGAAGGATAGGAGGCGAACACCGTCGTGCAGTCCAGGCACAGCGGCACTGTGTCCGTTTCCGTCCTCGACAGCGTGCGGAGGAGGTGCTCGTACTCGGTGGAGGAGGCGACGGTGTCCGTCTCGTCCGCGTACTCGATTTGCGCCAGCGCAGCGGGATTAAGGCGCGTCTTGTCAAACAGCACCACGGGGTGGGAGAAGGCGCCGCCCAGCAGCACGTGCTTCCAGTTGTAGCCGTCCAGCTTCGCCTCCTGCGGGGGAATGTGGGTGTTGACGGCGTTTATGTGGGTGTTGACGGCGTTTGAGGGAGTGACGGACAGGCCGTCCAGCGCGTGCTGCGTCTGCGGATCCAAGGTCAGGCGGACACGACGCCGTCCCTCCTTCGGCGTGGCTTCCTCACGGCGGGCAGAACGGTCTGGTATGCCACGCAGTTTGGAGGCGAGGCGGATCAGACGGATCTTCATGTCATGAGCGCTCTTGGCAGAGTGCTGCGAACTAGAAATGAGAGAGCGGTGTGGGAAGCACTCGCTGAGGAAGAGCATCTGGTACGGGTTCTGGATGGGAGCGAGAAGGAACATCTGGAATGAGGGAGAGGAGACAGGGCTACCACGGAGGAGGAAAGCAGCGCCTTCACTCGATCATCGTCTTCATCCCAGCTCTTCATCTGAAGAAGCGCAGAAGGGTTTTGGATGAGCACACAGCCAGCGTACTGGTCTCTTGTCTCTGTTTCCAGAGAGGGATGAATCCGATCGTAGCATTCACGCACTACGGGGAAAGGGGAGGATCGAATAGCACCATCACGAGGGGCAGGAAGGGTGGATTCCATCTTCGATGCAATGAATCCAGAATTGCTGGCGTACAACAGACACGAATGAAGGAAATCGGAAAGACGCAACAGAGCAGGAAATGCACTACTAGTGAATTGGATGAAGATAGAAATGCAATGTAGTTGTCTCTTCCTTGCCCGCTTGTTGAACTTGCTGACGAAGGAACGCAGAGAGAGACCGATCCATGGAATAGAATTGGTTATGACTTCTAGGTGGAAAGAGAGTGAAATAGAAACCAGAGAAAGGCGTCTACGCGATCTTTGCAATAGTCTCTTTCTTTCGTCGATCCATTTTTGATTTGATTGTAGTACCGGTCAAAGGACTCCTGGGTGATGAGACACTACAATCAGGAGGTGAAGAGAACAGCCCCACTTTCAGCACGGGATCCTTGTCGAATGCAATGGCTCTACGTAATGCAGTCTTGTAGATGCTCTTTGCGAGCTGTGTGTGCATTACGAGGCGGAATTAGTGATTCTTATTCTTGTTGGGGTTAGTGCATGAGGCGTATGTAATTTGTAGAGTTGAAGAGGGAATGGAGCAAGTGGATGGGAAGTGATGGAATGGCACATCCTCTTGCATTCCTCGATTGGGAATTGCGCATCAGTGTGGTATGATGATAGAGAGGGTTATGAAGTGAGAATGACTCATTTGGAGAGAATTGATGGTGAATCGTGTGTGAAAGAAAGAGGGTATTTGAGATACTTCTTGAGAGCGGGAGTGATGTCTAGGAATGAGGGAGAAGAGGGAGAGACACTCTTCGTGTGAACGGCTTTCAAGCATTTGAAAACCCGTCCCTTGTCAAGAGTGACAGTGGTGAGAGAGGGCATGTCTGTTTGTGAGGATAGAGGGATAGGGAATACCCTCCAGAGTGATGCTACGAGGAAAGCAGAATGTAAGACTGTTCCACCTTTCAGCAGTGAGTGAAGTGAGTGTAGGCAAGTCTATTCATCACTTCATCTCATCATCACCACTTCGCATGATCAATTCAGATGATTCATCATCCTTGAACCGGAATGCATCTTCACCAAGTTGAATGGAAGTCAATTCAGGCAAGTCTATATATCATTCTCTCTTTCTGGTAGAATCACTTTCAAATACTACACGAGAACAATAGAAGAATGCATAAGCACCAAATAGAAGTGATTTCAAACTGGGCATGTCTATTCATCATTTCTTTCATTGAGAATCACTCTTCAATTCCAATGAAGCATAATAGAAATTGTAACTGTATTCATTCAATCCTCCCATTTCAATCACTTCCAAAGAAGGCACGTTCTCAATCTCACACACGGAATAATCAGAGAAGGAAAAGCAACCGATCTTCAATTCTCTCAGTCTCTCACAATTCTTCAAATAGAAATGACGATTTGGATTAATGGAGGAAGGAGAATCGTATTTTTCCTTCGTGAAGCTATTCTTTCCAATCACCACCCTCTCCAACTGATTCAATCCAATCAACTTCACTTCATTCACATAGTATAGACTATAGTCAACCACTTCAAACTCCTTCAAATCAACAAATCGAGCGAGATTCAACACAGTGAGTGATCTATCGTTACAACCATCCAGGATAATCGATTGTACAGTTGAATCCAAAGCGTTAAATTCATCCACAGAATGAACCGTAGCATTGGGATAGGAATTAAGATAAGGATGATTAATCAATTCTCCAGCATCTATTCATAATCTATCTTCATATGAATCACTATTGATGTACACTTTACTTCTATACTCAAATGCACAAGGGAGTTCAATAGTAGTGAGAGAGGGCATGTCTGTTTGTGAGTGTAGAAGGATAAGAAGTACCCTCCAAAGTGATGGAACGAGGATTCTCGAATGTACTACTACTTCCAGTGATTTCTGTGAGTTTAGGCAAGTCTATTCATCAGTTCATTTCATCATCACCACTTCGCATGACCAATTCACTCGATTCATCATTCTTGAAACAGAATGCATACCAACTAAGTTGAATGGAAGTCAATTCAGGCAAATCTATTCATCATTCTTTCTTCAAACCATTCACTCTCAAGCACTGCACGAGAACAAACACAGAATGCAAACTCACCAAACAGAAGTGATTTCAAACAGGGCAAATCTACTCATCACTTCATTCTTTCAGAATCACTCTTCAATTCCAAGGAAGCATAATAGAAGTTGTAACTCCTGTACTTCCATCCTCCCATTTCAATCACTTCCAAAGAAGGCACGTTCTCAATCACACACACGGTATAGTCCCTGAAGGAATCACAACCGATCTTCAATTCTCTCACTCTCTCACAATTCTTCAAATAGAAGTGACGACTTGCATCATAACCCCAATCTTTCTTCTTCTTCGTGAAGCTATTCTCCCCAATCACCACACTCTCCAACTGATTCAATCCAATCAACTTCACCTCATCCACAAATGAAAAGGAATAATCACCCACTTCAAACACCTTCAGATTTGAGAAGAGTGATAAATCCAATGCCGTAAAACACTTATCATTGCATGCATTGTTATCCACAATCATCACTTCCACATTCTGACTCATTGCTCCCAGTTCGTCAACAGAATGAATGTTCGCATGGGGATTATGCTTAGGAATGTTTGGACAATTGATTAATTCGCCAACATCTATTCATCACTCTCTCTGATTGTGATTACTCTTGTAAGATAATTGATTTCTATGCTTAAATGCATGAGGGAGTTCAATAGTAGTGAGAGAGGGCATGTCTGTTTGTGAGTGTAGAAGGATAAGAAGTACCCTCCAGAGTGATGGAACGAGGATTCTCGAGTATAGCATCGTAATCCGTGTCAACAGTGATTTTTGTGAGTGTAGGCAAGTCTATTCATCAGTTCATCTCATCATCACCACTTCGCATGATCAATTCAGTTGATTCATCATCATTAAAAGTGAATGCACCATCACCAAATTGAATGGAAGTCAATTTAGGCAAGTCTATTCATCATTCCCTCTTCAAGTCATTCACTCTCAAATACTGCACGAGAACAATCATGGAATGCACCACCACCAAACAGAAGTGATTTCAAACTGGGCAGATCTATTCATCATTTCATTCTCTCAGAATCACTCTTCAATTCCAAGGAAGCATAATAGAAATTGTAACTCCCTTTACTGCTTTCATCCCAATAATCCCTTTCTCCCATTTCAATCACTTCCAAAGAAGGCACATTCTCAATCTCACATACGGTATAATCAGAGAAGGACCAATAACCAATTATCAATTCTCTCACTCTCTCACAATTCTTCAAATAGAAGTGACGATTTGGATCATTACCATAACAGTCCTTCTCCTTCATGAAGCTATTCATTCCAATCACTACTCTCTCCAACTTGGATAAACCAATCAACTTCACTTCATCCACATTCTCAAAACACTCATCCCCCACTTCAAGCAATCGCAACTTGGGCATGAAAGAGAGATTGAGAGCATTCCATTCTGGTCCGTTACAACTGTTGTTCTCCACGATCAGTTCTTCAATGTGATTGTGAATGAGTTGATTCTCTTCATTCAGCACTACTCGCTTCTCAATCATGTTATCATCATTCATCCATTCTCCCTCGTAAATAATCTTGCCATTCCGGTCATATTGAATGCCTTGGCCCCAGCGCTTTCCTTCACAAATCCCTCCGTCATATTCCACCTTTTGAACATCAGGATAGAGACTTCTTCCATAGCACACATTCACCTCACCAATTCGGAATCCCTCGTACACCCTTCTGTTCTCACTGTCATACAACACACCCCAGCCATAGGGTTCATTCTTCAGCACGTCACCTTCCCATCGCTCTCCATCATCACTCAAATCCAACACTTTAGCATGTTCAATTCCACTCACCTCCTCCCCATTCACTCTTATCAGTGTGTGGGATGCAGCATCGACTTCGATTACTGCATTCAAGCACAGCCCCACTACAATGCCAGGGGATTCCTCAATCAGTCCTTCATAACACCAACACAATCCATTCTTATGCAACATCAGATGCGAATCCTTCACATCCTTCTTCAGTACCCGCTCACAACACTCTTGATACTTCAGGATCTTCACCAATTGACTCAACGCGTCTATTTCACATTCCTTCACAAATGGATGCTACTCATCATTCTCCATCCCATCCCACTCACATTCATAAACTCACTCACATTCCATCTATCACTCACTCTTTCCTCAAAACCCTTCTGAAGGAGGTCAACCAATTCAGCAGATTCAATGCCATCCACATCAAAGGGTAACTCATAATCATCATTCATTGTGGGTAATTCGCTTTCATCATAATTGGAATAGGGTGTTATTCCCATCAATACTAGCATAACAATGCCAAGAGACCACACATCACTCTTCATCTCATACGCTCCCTTAAACACTTCAGGAGCAAAACTGCGAATTCCATCACAGTTTGTCTCCTTGATGCTATAACACTCTGCTTGGGTTGTTAGTCCGTAGTAACCCAGTTTCAACACACCATCTTCAGTCAGGAACAGATTCACTGGCCTCACGTCCTATTCACTCATTACCATTATCATTCACTTACTCCATGCATGATGCCTCTCTCATGAAGATAGCTCAATCCCAATAAACAACCACGAGCGATTTCACGCAATTGTTTCTCTGTCATGTAATCCTTATGCTTCAAGAATTGCGAGAGAGAGTAGCAATCACAATTCTCCATTACAATCTATTCTGTCAACTCTGGAAGGAATCACTACCCACAACTCGTCATCCTTCTTCATAATGTCTATATACCTCACAAGATGTTCATTGCTGCATTCTTTCAGTTGTGTAAAGCGTGATTCGATTCCCTTCCCATCCAATCCATTCCTCACTCTTGCCATCAATACCATCTCATTTGTAGTTCGATTGCGTGCTCTGTACTCGTCAAACCACTCTCTATGCTTCATTCCCTCAGTTTGTTTCATACCCTTCCCTCTGCTTCTCCAATAACTCATAATCGCCTATCTTAGTCAGATCGCTCATTAGTGCTTCACTGGATAGTATATTCTGATTCTCCAACACATGACTCTGTTTTGTCAACAAACAAACCATCTGTAATACGTCATAACAACCAATTCAATATACACAACCCTCCTTCTCACAGAGACTCTGTAGATTCTGCATTCTTCACCAGCTTTGGCTTCCTCATCACCTCCCTCGATCACTCACTCCTCCTCCGTCAACTTCTTCACCTTCTCCATCTCAAACAACAACCCCAGTCGGTACATCGCCCGATCGTTCTTCCCGCAGATCGTGAAGCTGTGCTGCAGCAACGCACCACTCAAGGCGGTCTTGGAGACGGGTAATCGCACACCCAGCACCCCTTGCTGCGGCTGTTGTCCACAACACCCAGTGGCACAGCGAACACCTCCCAATGCGACAACCGCGGGAATGCTCATGGAGTGGCGGAGGATGACTCGCCACAGCGAACCTCGCCTCTGCACAGCTCGTTCGAGTGGTCGCCCAGCAGTCCTCGCGCCGCACCAGCCCGTCGACCTTCTCCAGCCAGCGCTTCTGCCGCCAGATGGCCGCCAGATCGCCGTCTGCTGGGCGTGCGCCACACACGGTCTCCTGCAGCCCTGACGCAGACACGGACGGATCGCCCTGCTCACGACGCTCGCCTTGGCGGACAGCTCGTCACTGGGGTCCGCGTCGTGCTCCTGCTTCGCACCGTCAGTGCCGTCTGTCGATCGCCTCACCCCACGCTCCGCCGCCTTCCATTCTCCTCGCGGATGAAAGGACACGCGTTGAAGCAGTCAAACGCCATGGTGATCTCGCCGTCTTGTCCTCCACCACAGGATGCTCCTCCTTCAGCGTCTGGAGCAGCGTCTGGAACAGCGAGACAGCCCTCGTTCTCGGCGACGGAGAGCGGCGACACGCCCAGGCGGTGGTGACAAGGCGGAGTCCAGCAGGGAGAAGAGACTGGATCGGCTTCTCGTGCGCCTTCAGTTCTGACCACTGCGGCAGGAACAGAGCGCACATCACGTCCAGTGCAGATCCACCCATGGCTTGAATGCTACTGATGGGATCATGCTGTTCTAAGACTGAGGAGAGAGAAGGAAGGATACTGGGGTGCATTGGACAGGTCTGCTTCGCATCATCCACCAGCTCATCGGGAAGGGCGTAGACTCACACCAGCATCATGATTCCGAAATGGAAATCGGTGAGAATGCTGTAGCCTCCAGAATCACACTCCACAAACACAGGGAAGGCGTTCTCTTCATTCCCAAAGACTAGATCAATGTTTTGATTCTGCTGATGAAGGTGGAAGAAAAAGACAATGGTTAACCACTGCATTGCGTTGAATCGGTTATACAGACAGTTTCTGTAGATAGGGACAGGGTGAGAGATTTGTCATTCTTTAGTAGTTTGCTGTATACATTCTATAACAGTGAAAGAGGAACAATGAACAAACTGGATGCCACGCTCGAGAAGAAGGTTATGCCGCATTCTTTTCACTATAGTCTCGATAATAAAGATCAGGGCTGGAATGTCGCAGCAATTGGGCAACGGATTCGGGAAAGGAGTACACACTATGCGTTGGTGTTCACAAGCATTGGATACATCTTGCAATTGCGAGATTAAATACTGAGAATGGCTATACGCCACCTTGACACTCACACAAAGAAAGAGTATGATTTGGAGAAAACACTACAAACGATGGGAGTAATAGATAACGAAGACGAGTAAGAGATGGGCTAAGGCCTGTCTCTCCAGATGAAGGATCAACTGCTTCAAACGAAAACAGTCTTACTTCTGTTTGATGTCATTGATGATTTCCGGTGTTTCTACATATGAGATTTGGAGAACAAGATGATTAGGTTGTTAGGAAACGAATGCACAGAATAGCAGGCTCCAGGATGATTTGTGAACGACATTGATTCATTATGCTTCATTAGGGAAGCGGTTGGTTTGCCCTTGATCTGGTGGGGATCGCAACTGCTTTCGGTGCCGGTTGTGTGCTAGTTGTGCACTGCTTTGCAACTGTGACATCAACTAGCAACAATAACATGCAGATAGGCTGATTCCTGCATGGAAGAGGAACAACCGATATACGAATGCGATGAGTTACGGTAGAAAGAAGTTATCCCTTTCGCATCGTTTCATCCTATTTGAACGCCTCCTATCCTAATCACGAATCGACTCATCGAAAGCCGCTATTAAACACACGCAGTATTGTTTCTAGGGAAATGGAATCTGGAAGAAAGCGTTTTCTCATGTGGAAAGGTTGAACACCACTCCCTTTGGCTTGGGCTTTTCAAATGCTTTTGTTTATCAGGAAATGAAAGAAATACATGATTCACTTCATTTCTTGCACACATAGCGGGTACATCCAGCAATCAGACGGCTGGTTCTTCAAATGTAGAATTGGACATGTGAGGTGGTAAATAATTTGACACGAATCACAACAGAGCCCTAAGCCTCTAGTATGCATGAATTGCAAGCGACTAACTCATTTGCAACCAATTTGGACATATCCCTAATGTGGGATGTGAGATATGTGAGTAGAGTGGTGAAGCAAGCGGAATGGGTGTTTCGTTGTTATTGATGGAAATGAACGGCATCTGTAAATGGAGGTGCAAACAAGTGGAATGGAGTGGTTTATGAGGGGAGAGTGGATGTGAGAGTGATTGACTGGAAATGAGAATGGGAGGCTGCTGGTGATGTGAGAAAGGGAATGGAGTGGTTTGGAATGAACAACAGGGCTTGGGTATGGAATAGAACATGGAAGGTGTCATGGAAGGAATCATTACAACTGGATGAAACTCCTAGGGAAACGGAGGGTGGATAGATTTTCATAATTTCTTTTGTTGTTGTGATAATGAGCTCTTACTCAGACTCTGAGGACTCGCGTGTATTGAACGTAGAGAAGAACGTCTTTTCTGGCTTTTCTGAAGAGTGCGAAGATGACTACGTTGAAGCAAACGCTCCACTTGTGTTCGAGAATGACAAGGAAAAGAAAAACATCCATGTTGTTACTCGACAGGGACTGCATGCTAAAGCAGTCTGCTTCAAGAGTATTATCGTGATGCTGATATAATGTATAGATCTTCCCAATTTGGAGAGAATCTATATCGGCGATAATGCTCTCATGCAATGCGAGAAAGCCGTATTTGAGGGTAATTCGTAAATGAGAACTCACATCCAGATCTTCCCAAACTGAAGGAGATTATCATTGGGATGAATGCGTTTGCCTTTAGTGGTGATAACGATTCTGAGTTGGTTATGAAGGGTTGCTGGTGTGTTTATAACTCATGAAGTAGATCTCCCTCAACTGCAAGAAATCCGTATCACTAATCATACGCCTGATTCCACGGAGAACAATGGCATGCACTGGACCGTCTACTCATCTATAGGAATGCTGCTTTCTGAAGTAAAATCAACGCGCTTCTTTCAATCAAAGGGTTCGACTGATGGTCTTGTCGCTTTCATGAGTGTTCGTAAGGTAACGCTGTCGAGTAGTGTCTTTTCTCCGGGTGTAATTAATAGATTTACCGAACTGCCGTTTTGAGAATCTGCCTCATGCCTTTGAAATAACGAAGGTATTCGAGAGAAGTGGTGGTAAGAGTCTGTTGTTTCTTCCTTACTAGTAGACCTTGGTCTTCTGGGTAACCACCCTAATCTCAAGGGCAAGTTTTAGTCAATAGTACCGCTATTTGGTGTGTCTAGCAACAGCAAAATACTCCTTTGTTTATTTCAGCAAACACTATTTTGGTCAAATGGTGAAATACGTAGGTTTTCTTTCTCTTGTTACTGTATTTGAGTTGTGCATACTAACCACTGCTAGTTATCCGGGTCCTATCGCCGCCGCGCAATGATCGCGCGCATCCTCCACAAACGCGGTGTTGTATATGCGGCGGTTAACCACCGACGTGTCGCGAAGTACAACACGCAAACTAGGTCGCTTGAGCACCTGATTAACGAGAATTGCAATCCGATGATCTTCAAGAAGACTTTCAAGATCCATTACGAGACTTTCGACCTCCTGGTTCAGTATCTCAACGAGAAACCCAGCCGCGAGGGTATCGAGCATTCCGCGCTCTACCACTGGGTAGAATCAAGAAGGGAGGATTCCATGACCCTCCGTACCGCCGTGGCTTGTGGTGTTCTCTACCTGTTTGGTAGTGGCTCACTCGACGAGAAGGCAGCCACGCTTGGCATGCACAAGTCTACATTCGACGTTGCCGCGAATCGAGTCATCGCGGAGTTGGTGGAGAGAAGTAACGAGGTGATCTACTTTCCACCTAAGGACGAGCAAGTGTTTTTGGAGAGCCGCAACGTGCGACGCCCCTTCCCTGGCGGCCTGTTTGCCATAGACGGCACGCTATGCAGATGCGCTGAGAAGGGGAGAAGAAACGACTTCTACTGCCGAAAGGGGTATGCCTGCATCAATGTGCAGGTGGTATGCGACTGGAACAGGAATCTGGTGCATATCGACCCCAATTACACCGGGAGGACCCAGGACAATGACATGTTCATGGCCTCGCCCCTCCAGCGCCTGCTTGATGGCCCTAATAGTCCCTTGAGGGCTGGGGGCTTCATCCTCGCTGACGAGGGGTACGCAAACTGCGGAAGCATAATGCGTCCCTTCACGGACAGGGACAGAGACCCTGGCCATCAGCTGTTCAACGATTTCTTCAAATCGGCTCGCCTCATCGTGGAGAACGCCATAGGAGGGTGGAAGCAGAAGTGCCCCCTTCTCAACATCGGTCTTCACAAACGGGACCCCGAGGACCTCGTGTGTGTAGTGCACGCATCAGCGGTGCTGTATCAGTTCTGCAAGAGGGCGGAAGAGCAGCTGTTCAGAACGGTGCGGAAGTCGTATTTGCGGCAGCGATTCCCCATTCCTGACTTTCTCGTGACGGCGCCAGATACCATCCAGAAGAGAACGCGCCTCGTGGAGTACTTCAACCAGCAGTATCCTCGCGCCTACCATTCCATGGCTCTTCTTGTGGAGAATCAAGAACCTTGAGTCGGGTAACTGTTTCTTACAACAAATACAAGCCTGGAGTGCCTTTACATCAACACAGTGTGGTTGTCAGTATCAGCCGTACTCTCCGTGAAGACAAAGCTGTAGTCACCAGCCCCGCTGTTACGCCCAGGGTTGCGAGTAGCATCTAGGAGTGACTATGTAACAAGAGACTAACTCTCATACAGTTGGAGCTTGTGACGCTTCAGATCGACTTCGGCTTCTCTCGCACGAGTATTACGCTCCTCCAGAGCAAGCCAGGCATCATCACGTCTTGCACTCTCCGTCTTCAGCATCACGAACTGGTGGAAGTCGGCAGCGATGCTATCCAGGAATTGCGCCACTGACAGGCGGAACAGCTCCTCCCCCTGCTCCAGCTCCTCCTGTCGTTTGAAGTAGTCACGCTCGATATCCAACATCTGACCGATGTAGGTGCGGTCAGTTCGCTGGTTCTCTTGGCGAGCGAAGGATTCCGTCCTTCCTTCCAGACGAGGTCTCTGACCAGGGGCGGCTGCCTCACGATTCGCACGAGGTCTGGGAGGTGCTGCTGCATCACGATTCGCACGAGGTCTGGGAGGGGCGGCTGCATCACGATTCGCACGAGGTCTGGGAGGTGCTGCTGCCTCGCGATTCGCACGAGGTCTGGGAGGTGCTGCTGCCTCGCGATTCGCACGAGGTCTGGGAGGTGCTGCTGCCTCACGATTCGCACGAGGTCTGGGAGGTGGGGCTACCCTCTCGCGATACGCACGAGGTCTTGGAAGCGGGGCGACATCTTCATGATCTTCCTCTCGTTCTTCTTCCTCTTGTTCCTCTTGTTCCTCTCGTTCCTCTTCCTCTTGTTCCTCTTGTTCCTCTCGTTCCTCTCGCTCTCGTTCCTCTTGTTCCTCTCGTTCCTCTCGTTCCTCTCGTTCCTCTCGTTCTTCTCGCTCTCGTTCTTCTCGCTCCTCTCGCTCTTCCTCTTCTAACAGAGCATTACCACGTTGAAGAAGGTGCATCGCCAAATCACGGTCTGCTTCGTCCAGGGGTGGAGGATTCTGAATGGCTTGCGCCACAAAGTCTTCGACTCTGACCCCTTCTATAAATTACCGTCAACCAAAACCCGAACGGTTTTCTCCCGCCACAACATTCACCAGATCATCATTAACAGGCTACGCATTATTCTCCGTTAGCACGCTTATCATCCCTGGATGGTAGTAAGCATTCAACATCTCTCGTAGAAGAAGGTAGTATCGCTCTTCTTGCCCATGCGGCTGCTGCCTCTCTCCAATTGTATTGCGACCCCTCTATGAGTGGTAATCACGTAGACAACACTTACCGATGCCATTTTAATAATGTCCTTGACTTTGGTATGCAACGCTCCCAAGGACCTATTCGTCTCCTCAGGGAAGCGTTGCAAGTACCTTTCACGCAAATTGCCCCACTGCTGCTACGAGTAAGCCCCCATTACTGAAAACCTACAGCATGCTCTCTGAAGCGGAAAGCATCGTTACGGTACTCCGCATCGTCGTAACCTAGCCCTCTCCAAGACTCGGAGAAAAGGGATGCCAGGTAATCAACCTTTTCGTCCGTCCAAGCATTTCCCCTTCCTCCTCGTCTTGGAGCGGCATTCTGACTGGTCGTTGTTCTTGTTCTTGGCATTGCTTAAGTTCTAATACACGGAATTGATTTGTTTGTAAAAAGAAACAGCGTTTGTCAAGGAGAGTATTTATTCCCAAAAGAGCCACGAAAATTTACTGAAATAGAGTATTTTGGTTGTTGCTAGACGACCAAAATACTAAAATACGTTTTTTGTGTTGCTAGACACACCAATTGCAATGCTGAAACTCTTGAAGCAAGGATTATGTTTCGATTAAAACACTTTCAGAAATCTAGCAGAACACTATAGAATCCCTAATACGTCTGTTATGGGTACTCTACTGTATTATCATGAGCTGAGATTGACTCATAGAGAGTGTAACCATAGGGCTTTTCAATTCATCTGTCCCACATTCTTTGTCTCCCTATATTATTTGACTTATCCTTTTCTTTAATCATAAACGCTACATCAGATTGGAATGTGTAATAAAGCCTTCGAATCAGTTCAAAAGAGTGCTTATAGAGGCCTGAATTGTTACAGATCTCTTTCCGTTGCGTCTCGTCATTTCACTGTTAAAATAGACAGACAAATGACAATGGCCAAAGACAAGACGCGTGAACAACAAACAAATGCGGGAAGTGGTGTAAGTTGCAAAAGTGACACCTTTTCTTTAATTACCTACTATAATCCTATATTTCACGTAATGGTCACTGGTCATCCTTATGATATTCGCACACCCCGCTAAACGCTTGATGATTTGTTATTCATTATTGAAATAGGCAACCATGAACTATCATGAACTATCATGGAGGGTCATGAACTGTCATAAACTATCATATGACACACATTCTTCCAAACTGACTCATACGTTCCCATGTCAAAACAGTGATACTGCCGCTGAAGTCTCTTTGTTGTAACAAATACTCTCTCATTACAGTGCATACACGCCGTTGCTTCTCACATACCTGATGATTACATGAATCGCAGATGTCGGTTATCGAATGTAGTCGAACACATAATAGCAGTACTTGCTGAACAGCACAGGTTCCTACCACACCTTCCACCCGCGCGCCGACTCCAGCACGTCCACGTAGCTGAACCCGCCCACGAACACGATGCAGCGGAAGCCCTCCAGCGTGATGCGCCCGTTCAGCAGGTCGCGCACGTGCACGTCCCACCACTCTCACAACCACCTCACACATCCCGTTCGAGCCCTCCTCGCGGATGATCGCCACGCGGTACTTCACCAGTCAGCCACCATCATCAACACACACGGCTCGTAGGTCAGCTTCCACGCGGGCTTGTGACGCCTCTTCAGACCCTCCTGCTCCTGCTCGGCGCACGCGGGGCTCGACTGCAGCTTGTCCAGCTCGAACGACGTCGCCTCCCACAGGTCGTGCAGCGCCTTCTTGTCCTCGTCCAGCACCACCGCGCCGTTCATGCTCACCTTCACGCGGTTCGCCGCCTGCGTCTTCGCGATCACACACGCAGGCACTTGCACCGCCTCGTATGCCGCCAGCACCTCACCCACCTTCGCGTCGTCCACCTCCACCACCAGACCCAGCTCCTCGTTGAACAGGAACTCCATCACGCTGTTCTCCGTCGTCGCCTCCATCACACAGCCGCAGTCACCACCGAAGCACATCTCCAGCACCGTCGTCAGCAGACCGCCGTCCGAGCGGTTGTGGCCCACCAGCAGCACACGCTCGCGCAGCAGACGCTGGGTCGCGCGGAAGGCGCGCTTCAGCAGCGCCGTGTCGCAGTCGGGCGTCACGTCGTCCAGCTGCTTGAAGGTCTGCGCCAGCGCCGAGCCGCCCAGCCGCGCGTGGCCGCCGGAGAGGTCCACGAACACCAGCGAGGAGCGACCCGCGTGCTTGATGTCCGGCGTCACCGTCAGCGAGATGTCCGGACAGCCCGCGTACACCGACACCACCAGCGTGCCCGGCGCCTTCACCACCTCCTCGCCCACCTTCGCCGCCATGGACAGCGAGTCCTTGCCGCCGTCCACCGCGATGCCCAGCTCCAGCATCGCCTTGCCCATCGCCTCGCAGCAGTCGTACATCGCCGCGCCTTGCCCTCCAGCTTGCTCGCCCACATCCAGTTGCCGCTGCACTTCACGTCCTCGATGTCCGTGATCGCCGCCCACACCAGGTTCGTGCACGCCTCGCCCACCGTCAGCCGGCCCATCGCCGCGGGGTCGATCAGCCCCTTCACCGGCTGCTCGCCGATCGCCGTCGCACAGCCCGTCGTCGAGAACGGGCTCTGCGCGAACACCGCCACGTCGCTCAGCGGCAGGTGCAGCGGGCCGCAGCACTGCTGCCGCGCGATCAGCCCCGTCACCGACCGGTCCACCTTGCTCGTCAGGAAGCGCTTGCTGCCCACCGACAGCAGACGCAGCACGCGGTCCAGCGCCTGCATCACTGCTAACTGTTCAGGCAGCACCAGCGGCTTCAGCACCGCCGGCACGTGGTGGTCCACGAACGTCTTCTTCGGCAGCTCGCCCAGCACCGTCTCGCCCGTCTTGCTGTCCTTCACCACCATGCGGCCCGTGTCCGTGATCTTGCCCATCACCATCACCGGCACGTTCTCGCGCTCGCCCACCGCCTCCAGGAACGCGCGGTCCTTCTCGCGGATCAGCATCGCGTCGTTCTCCTGGAACTCCGCGCCCCACAGCTCCTTCACGTACATCGTCTGGAGGATGTCCATCTCCGCTCCGTTCGGCACTGAGATCTCCTTCAGCACGTTCCCGTTGCCGCCCGCGCCCTGATCGTGGATCCACACGATTGGGTTCGTGTCGCGGATCACGCGGTTCATCTTGTTCTCCATCTCCGCGTCGCAGCGCTGCACCGCCTCAAAGTCCAGCGCCGCCTGCGACGCGTCCTGCATGCGGCTCGACGCTGCGCCGCTGCCCAGACCGATGCGGTAGGCAGGACCGCCCACCTTCACCACCAGCATGTCCTTCTCCGGCTGCCCCTTGTGCAGGTGCCGGTCGTCCAGCTGGCCCACGCCGCCCGAGAACAGCATCCGCTTCAGGTACTCGTGGCGCTCGCCGTTCGGGAGGTCGCCATTCAGGTTGTCGCCATTCGGGATGCACTGCGCAAAGGAGCGCGTGAAGCCCGTGATCACCGGCTCGCCGAACTTGATCTGACGCGCCGTTCGAGGCGTCGATCTCGATGGTCAGTGGCGTCAGGAGCCCTCGTCCACTCGGAGTCTCCTCCCATGGCAACTCGTACCCGGGGATGGTCAGCGCGCCCACCGAGTAGCCCACCGTGCTCGCCGTCACCTTTGCGCCCGTGCCCGTCTCCGCGCCGGGGAAGGGCGCCACGCCCGAGGGGTAGTTGTGCATCTCAGCGGACAGCAGGATGGGCGACATGAACTGACGCACGCACTTGGAGGGGATGCTCGGGCTGGAGGATGGAGGTCTCGAAGCCGATGAAGCATCATTGAAGGTCATCACGATGATCAGGCGACGCACCTCCGTCAGCGTGGCCTGAACGATGGACATTCAGCAGCACGACCCCTTCTCGTCGTCGATCACCATGATACCGCCGAAGAACCAGTGATAGGAGATGAATGCGAAATGACGAGACTCTCGCTTCGAGTGGAGTGGTAAGGAATAGAGAGACATGATAGAAGCATGCTGATCTTCGGGAGTACCCAGAATTGCCTTGGAATGACGCATACTTCTTTCAACTCGAGCTGGCAGTCGTCCATGCGACATATGGAACGGACAAAGGATGCATGGCCCATAGGTCATGCTGGGAGGTTCATGCGGGAGGATTACACCACAGACACGGTATGCGGTACGTCTTCCGAGCCTCCTCTTTGGAACAAGCAGGAATCAGTAAGTGGCGTTGAATCCATCAGGGAATACACCGGAACGACATACAGAATGGAGCAGGCTGCGTTACGATATCGGCATTCCGCGTATCAATTGGGCATTGTGAGTCTTACTCACCACTGGAGTGGCAACCTCGTAAACAGAGATATAGTACAGGCATGGACTATCGAAGAATCGGAGCCACTAGGTGTAAGGACTTTGAAAGCCCCATCATCCTACATAGAAGCGATAAGATCAGCTTAAGAGTACAAGTGTTTTATGGTTCAAATGGTCCAGTGGCTAGAATCGCCACTATTTTATCAATTCAACCATTCGCTCATTATCTGTCACTATTGTCTTGTCAACGTGTCATTCCTTGGTAACGGGGTGTAGTACTGTTGAATAGGATGGTTGCGACAAGTGTCTTTCCATAATGGTGGATTCCAGCCTTGGTGATGCCTTTACTGCTGCCTGATGAATTGAAATTGTGCTGTCCATGTCCTTCCTATGTGCCGTACTCCTTACCTCGCAGTATTCCTGAGATCGACTGCTTTCCACGATTCTTCTGCCAATATGAGATCGTCTGCCACTGCAGCAACCCGCACTCGTAGTGAAACCGGAGTATCCTTCGCCATGAAGCGGGGGTGTTCCTTCCTGTGTGTCAATCACTTCCTGCTGTTTTCTATCATGTGTCCGTTCTGATACCGATTGAAGACTCTCTAAACCGTTGATGATTCCTCCATGATGTCCTCTACCTCCCTGCTGTTCGTGTATGGGGGTATACAATGCACGCTTTGACTGCAGCGGAAGGATCCCTTGTGGAAACTACTAGTCATGTTCAATTGGGTCTAAAGAAGGGTCGTTGCTCGGAACCATCAAGACCAATGAATATAGGTGGTCATCCATGTGTACCTTGTGGCTCCAAGTGGCAACCCTTGCACATGTTTTCACATCATCGCAGGAAGTGACTTGTCGTTATGCTCTATGTACTGTTACCTCGTCAGTGGTCCCCTTGTTTCATTCCCCCACCCTACATAGTCATAAGTGTGAATCACTCATGCATCCTGATGAGCGTCTTCGACCTCGGTCGCGATACAGCATGCATGAGCGGATAGTGACTACATCAACGCGGGCATGCTCGAGTCGGCGCGCAGGTGGGCGGCGACGATCCTGTTCAACAAGGATCTGAAGGCACAGTTCGAGGCGTTCTACGCACGCCGGGACACCTTGCTGGCATTGCTGGGCTATGGGTGGCGCACGGCGAGGGCTGCTGCTTCTGGCCCGACGACGCGGTGAAGGAGGAGGCGATGCGGCAGAACTGCGTGGCGCTGAAGTACGTGGACGACGACGGCAACGTGACGATGGAGTTCCCGATGGATCTTAACAGGTTGGTGGGTCTGACCTCGTCCGACGGCCTCTATGTGTGATTCATCTCGACATCGACAGTACCGTAGCGGGAACGCGTAAGGATGGTGTGTGATGTGTGTTTCTTATGACAAAGGGGTCTTGGTGCAACCACTCTAGTAGCAACACGTCCCTGTGTAGGGGGCATCCAACGTAGAACTACATAGCCTAGCATAGATCCATGACAAACCATGTGGGGCAACCCATACCAGCGTGGGTCACCATAGGTCCATGTTGCCTAGTGTAGCCACATATTGCCTAGTGTAGACCAATGTATCCATAGGAATAACCATGTGGGTTCACATGAATCCATGTTGGGTGACGTTGACCCATGCGAGGCAACGTGTTGGTCAACGTGGGCCAACGTGTAGCCACATATTTCGTACATATTCGTCGTTCTCGACAAGTACAAGGCTCCGCAAAGCGCCCCTTTAGTATTTTGTTTGTTATAACAAGACATGTATAGAGGGCGCATCAGATAGACCTATCTCGAATTTGACCTTGAGGCGTTTCCACAATTCCCCAAGATAGTGTCTTGAACAAAAGCGAAAGAAACAAATTGCTAAGCTGGACAGTTCAAATGTCCTATACAGAGTGTTTCACTAATTATTAGCTAAAAAAACACCACACCATCCATTTTTCGGTACCCTGCTTATATTCCTTCTGTTAATGTGATCGAGTATTAGTTCTTCGTTCGACTTGTCAGTTAGTTTAGCAGGATGTAAATAAACACATGTCCTAACGTTTCTCCATCCATAATGATTGCAAGAATCAATTATTCTATGACTCAAACACCAGCTAATTGTTGGTCCTGCCATTTCCAAAAAAACCCTATTCTTGAAGAACACCAATGACAATTCGTAGTACAGTGAAATATCACGTTGGACAACGAAAGCAAAGTCATAGAAGCCACTTCGATGATTGACTGATTCATGGAGCATACATCTGGAGTTATAAGCACTTCGTTGTATTTCTTCAATAGAGAACTGATAAGCGTCCTTAAACGCAACACCATTAGTATTGTTGCGGTTATTCCATATCCATCTTTGTGTTCTATTTGGGGAATAAGCATCAGATTGCTCAGATAAGCTCTCGTTAAGGTTTAGATTATTCAAATGAAGAGGATCAATGAATCCATCGTCATTTATAAGAAAGTAACCAGCATATTCATAATCATTTGCGCTCCCAAATATTCTATAAGCAAGTGAGAGAGAATAATCCCGGTTGCCGGAGCTTAGGCTTGATTTGGGAGTTTCGCCGCTCGAAACTACTCAGATTTCATTCAATTTTGAGTCTTCGATTCCGATATTTTGCCAAGTTGTGTAATTATCTCATACAACACCATACGCCGCTTATCGTTTTTTCGATGGAGATGGCGCCATGCTGTTTAGGTCTGATGGTATATGAATGCCTTCATCATAATCTAATAGCTGTTTATTACACAGTTGACGTGTACCGCTCTCCATTGTCTTCTTCCTACTGATAATTGCTTTCTAAGTGTCATTCTTACTACAGCTGTATGCTACTATACTCAACGGGAGATGCACAATGAACCCTACTGTTGATGGGATCCAAAATGCGTCATTCCCTGATTTAGTCTGTTAAGTTGTTTCGAAGGGACTGAAGAGTACTATTCATCTGTCAATGGATTGCATAATGAAGCAAGTATAACGAGTGGCTCGTATTCTTCCCTGCTTGTGTGCAATCTGCGATTGAAGTCTGCCGTGCTCTGTTAATGGCCACTCCAAAGTTATATTCGGGTGACCATTGCAGACTCAATACTCTCGCTCACTGAATGTTGCCATTACCTCTGATTTGGGAAACCTCCGTCTTTTGGTATATCATTGTACGCCTCCGCTGTTATTCCTCTTCAGCATACCCATTGTGATGCTGTTTCTTCGCGATGTTAGCGGTAGAGGGAAATCAACTGTCAGACCCTATACCCTTATCGCTCATCTTGATCCCATCTTATATGAGTGGTTGTATGAGGGTAGTATCGTTGGTATTGTGCTGACATTGTACAATTGCTCCCAATCTGATCATCCAGGGATATGGTTGTGCTCTTCTGTGTATGTCATCAGCATACTGATGCCGTATTGCTTATGTGGGTATTTGGTCAATATGTCTCCTGGTTGCGAATCTGCTCTGCTTCCCTGTTACTCATTCATCCTTGAAGCAATGCGCATGTGGCATCCGTCTATGCAATGGGGTAATGAAGCATGATTGCTGGGAGGAAGGGATTGAGTAGTTGATCCGCATTGCGCGATCTTGTCTCTATCTCTCTTTCACACGTTCTTGCCATAGTCATCGGATGTATTGCTGGTTATAAACAGATGATGACTGCTGTTATTGTGATTCGACTAACTAGAGAGCAATTCAAGATCATCCTTCTCTGCTTCTTCCACAGTCGTCATATATCATGTGCATGGATGATACAATACGCAAATGATATGCACGCATCAATAACATTTCTGGTTGTCGTAATGCTGATTGGCCTCATGTTCATTCCGAGGTCGGGTAGTACCCCTCATCCTGGTTTAGTCATGTTAATACTGCTATTGGGAATTAGGATGATGAATACCTCCTGATGTGAGTACTACTACGCGATCTAGTGTTTCTTCCTAGTATGGAAGATGAACATGTCTCGTGCATTTATTCGTGCTCGTCCTACGCTGCTAATGCTTCTAATGCTCTGAATTCTTCGTACGAGGGTGATTGTGTTGATTTGGCAATTCCGTCTCATCTGAGGTGGAGGTTAGCTATGTTGTCTTAGCTACTGTCTGACGTTGTACTGCTGTTATCCATAAGTCTGTAATGCTGTCTGCTGTTGTTCACCATTGGTCTCATGTGTTTTTTCCATCCAATACTTGGTTTGGTGTGATATACTCCCTTCACTGTTTCCATTCTTGCCCTGAATGATCCACGGCCGGGGTGATGCTTCACTCGATTGTGCTTCACATATGAAGTCATGATTCCTGTTGAGTCCACGCTCTTTGCGGTGCCAATCAAAGTGTTTGCTCTGTTTGTTCCAGTAACTACGTGAATGACAGACTCCTGTTTCTTCCATCACATAAACTATTCCGATGGAAAACAGGAATGGAGAAGATCCCAGAACAGGGGTATCAAAGAAGATATTCCTCTCTCTGAATGGTAATCACGTGTGGAGTCTTCTTAGCGATAGGAAGGAGATATGCGAACACTCCGGAGGATGATGAGCAACTAAAGCAAATCAGGTGTGGTGTCTGCGGAGCAATTGATCATTTAGGGATTCAATTGATGTTACCCGCTTCATGTACATGATGGAACGTAACTGGCATGCATTGCCAACAGTTATCTATAGACACTCAGGAATACACTACGAATGGCGTTAAAAGGGAAATGAATCGCCTCTTTAATAAGATATTTGTGCTATTAGCAGATACCTCGCATTTCAAGGACAAGGGGATCAGTGATTCCGACCTTCTTGAAATGTACTTAGCAGCACTGTGCCATCCACTCTATCAGGAAGATCCAGTTATTTGTGCGTGGTATTCAGTTACGTATGTGCTATCCTACCACATTACGGTTAGGAACATGAATCACCAAAGATTGGAGGAGCTACGCGAACAAAGAGAGCAACTAATTGAGGAGGAGGGTGGAGAAGGTCTCCAAGAGGATGATGTTGCTGATCCTCAAATCAGAGCTAACGTCGGCGCGGTTGGTTCATATAGGATGTACTTTACCTAAGGCTACTACAGATGGAAGAAGTTTTGCCAATGCTTGCCATCATCAATTGAATTCCATTCATGGCAGCGGGCAACACGCGAGTGACATATATTCCCAAAAGGAGTGGGCTCATATCAATAACATCATCAATACGAGTAGTTTTGGTTGTCCAGCTTCATATTGATAGAGATAACCGACCGCTACTACTTCTCCTGTGTTATTGTGAGTGTTATGTCAATCTGTGTTCCATCCGACGAGAAGAAGAATGAAATCATGTGGGCGTTTCACAAGCTTGTGGAAAACTCGACAGATCAGACCCTGAAGATCTTCATTCCTGAGCAGTACGCGGAAATGGAGAGATATGTCTTCAACAACTGTCTCCTTACCTCTATGATGAAGAAGGTCCCTCTCTGCCTCAAGTGTCGGCAACTCGTGCCAACAGACCACTATTTCTGTCCTCACTGCCAGTCTACTAATGTCCCCTCCCCACTCTATCGGTATTGCAAGACCAAGGAATGCCATCAAGAATGCGAGATAAAGGATTTGCTTCGGAAGTGCGCACGGAACGACAAGGAAGCAATCAAGAAAGCGAAGGAGTTGTCTTGCAGTCACAGTGCCAAGGTTCCGTGGGCCACATGTGTCTACTACGTCCCGATTCTTGCAGTTGTGCTAGAGCTGCTGCGTTCTCGTATGTTCAACGAGCTGCCCTTTACATCCAACTCCGAGATGTTAACCGCCGTGAAGGAAGCGCTTCTGGGCAATGCTCATGCGTTGACATCCCTGAACGCGGTTGAGACCTTCGAGAGATGGGGGATGGGTATTATCGCTGGTGGTCTGCGTGCGGTACAGAGTAGAGAGAAGCCGATCGATGTGTCTGCTTTTTGCGCTGCTCTAGAGCAGGAGATCGTCAAGAACAAAGCTCTGCTCCAGGTCAATGACCCCATTCATGTTCAGGGACGCGCGCCAGCAGGTGTGAATCCTCCGGAAGACCTCCCTTCTCTGCAGTTTATGACTCACGAAAAGTATCGGCTGCTTGGTAGTGGAGCTATCTGTGCCTTATCTATAGATTCCTATCTCTCTCGCTTGAAGAAGGTCAAGGAACAGGGTGGCCGGAAGCAACAAGTCAACTCCACTGGCTTTAGGAAGAAGCGGTCTTGTGTCTCCCCTGTGTGTTCTTTCCCTCTCTTTGAGTAGTAGGTCGTGCTTCCCCCTTCTGTAATGCCTACTCTGGATGGTCAAATACCCAACGAGTGTTGCGAAATGGGGGTGTTTCTTCCACTTCCAAACTTTGAGCTATCAGAGACGGTTGTTGCTGCTGGTTGTGGATCACGATATAGGAGCCATCAGGGAACAAGAGATCTCACAACCAGGATTGGGATTCTGATTACAACTCGGCGGATGCTTCTGAAGACGATGCCAGGGAGAAGCGCAAGAAGTCCAAAGCGAAGGTGACTAACTCTCGAGTGGAAGCCATTTTGCAGGAAGCGGTTAACACTCTCAATCTTGTCCCTGGTGTGTCCAAAGACTCGCTTCTCGACTACGCGAAGATCCTGAATCTGATGAAGCGTTGCAACTCACCCTATCTACCTTCTTCGTTTGTCTCTGCTCTTGTTGTCATTGCTGGTGCAACGGTGTGCCAGGAAGAGGCGAAAGCTGCAGCGAAGGGAATCAAGCTACTCCGTTTGCTGCACGATTCTGCAAGAACAACCCTGCTGATCTGTCAGGAGCTAGTCGCCATGTTTGGTAACGAGCCGCAGGCATTGACGATCGAGAGTTCGGTACGCATTCCTGTCGCGCGTCTTTCGGATACGGACGAGGGGAAGGTCACGCAGCTGGAGCAGGCTCTGAATCTGCCGCAGTCCCCTGTGATGCACTTGACGAATGTGAAGGAGTTGCTTGGTGTGATTTGTGATGAATTGGAGAAGAGGCTGGAAGCGATTGTCTACAGGAGAAAAGAAGGAAACAATGTCGCTTCTTCTGTAGTGGATGAGGAAGCTAGAGGCAAGCTAAGGGCGCTGTGTGACTCCGTGATGGAGTACAAGGATGTGGTCTCTCACTTGTCACATCGATTGCTGAAAGTGTGTTCCGCTATGGGAGAGTGGCTGTGTGGTAACGTGTTTGCTGCTGATACGAATGGAAGTGTTATGCGGGATCTCATCGGCTGTGCTTGTCTGGGGATTAGTGAAGGGTGCAAGGGCATCGTGGAAGGAGTAAGAGAGGTGTTTCCTGATGCTGGTGGTGATGAGCTGTTGAGTGATGTTGTGAGGAGGTGGAAGGAGTGCTGCGCGAAGTGTGGAAGTGGTGGTGCAGGGAGCATCGCGCGCCAGCTGCTGTTCCCCGAGAGAGAGGAGAAGGAGTACGAGCGTGGAGAAGGAAGAGCGTGTGACGACCTTGCTGCACTCGCAAATGAGGTTGTTGCCTACAGGAGATGTGAGTCTATCGAGGATCACTTTCTACTGTTTCGAGTCAGTGGAGATGGTACGCTGGCAACCAAGACCAGTGTGAAGGGCAATTCCTGGTACTGTTTCACCCTCTCCCTGACGAACCTTCCCCCGATAAATGAGAAAATGGGCAGAGATGTGTTTTTTCTCTTTATCATCCCTGAGAACGCCCATTCCATGCTGCGCTACGTTGCCGATGACAGTACTGCGTCGGAATACGTGACGTCCTTTGCAAAGAGGATAACGGAGAAGCACGTTGAAAGGGTGGATCTTCTTCTGATGCAGTATGCTTCCGATCGGGCCACGCGTACTGATACGGTGGCTTCCATCATCAGTGCTACTCGTGAGATGAACCAGGATGAGGTTGAGAAAGCTCCCTCAAATCAAACGCGAGTGGAGTGTGAAACGACACAGAAGTGCCGAACGGGGAGCAATTCGTATTCTCGTCAGTTGATGCGAGTGGTTCTGAAGGAAGCACGGTCTATTGGTGATCAGGGAGTACTTGTGTCGTATGGGAAGAAGGCGCTACATATCCGGTTTAGTGTTTTGAATGCCAAGGGGGATCTGAAGGCATGTGATGAGATGGCTGATTCTGCCGGGTTGTCGAGCTCCAATTATCCATGCCGGATGTGCAGTGTGGGGAAAACGCGACTTGACTTGAACACTGGCTTGTCTTCCGTTGAGATGGGGCACAACTTGCACCGTCACCGGGAGGAAATGAAGGGTCTGCATGGTGCCTTTGCGCAAGAAGAAATGTCTTGTTCTCTGCGCTTGACCAATCATCTTCAGCTGTTGATGTACAGAAACAGTGGAGTGGATCCTGTACGGCTGTTGGCAAGTGAATGGGAGCGGATTACCGGGAGGCGTTTGGATGATGCGGCAATAGCCACACTGGAAAGGCTTGCCCGTCTTCTCTCTCAGTTCCCGCTGTCCTCTGCGCCGTACTCTCCTTGCTGCCTGTACTTCTACCCAGAATTCCGTACGTACTTTGAGAACAAGCACCCAACTGTATGCCCCTACTCCAACGGACTGGTTCAGTTGGCGGACTGTCTCGGCTTTCCGATGAGTCGCTGCATCTGTCCTGACATGATGCATTTGGTCCCGAATGCCCTTAGGGACTTTCTCCATCTCATATTCCATCGTTACGGCCACAAGAAGGATGTGGACAAGGATGCCCTTGCTGCCTTTGAGAGAGTGGGCGTGAATCTGGAGGGCAGAGATGGTGAGTCGCTAAGCTGGTATATCCCCGAGCGTGTGGCGGATGGCATTCAGAAGTTTGTGGAAAGAGTAGGATTTCCAGATGATCATCTCGTGGTCAAGGCAGTGATCCAAAAGAAGTACGATGAGCTGAAGACTCACGATTCTCACGTGTTGATCTTTTGCTACCTTCCTGTATTGCTGTATCCATATCAGCACTACGCGGGAGTTCGTCACGTCACGTCGTTTATCGCCGTTCTGCAGCGGATCTACAACAGCCGCAGACTGCCGTGTGTAACGCCCTTCTTGCACACCCAGTGCACCTTTCACATGAATGGACTTGAGTATGCAAGTCCACCCAGCGCAGGTAATCCGTCATACCATTACTGCGGCCATCTCGGCAAGGCCAGGGAGGTCCATGGGCCTCTCCGGCCAAACGACTGCTTCCCGGAAGAAGCGTCGTTTTTCCCCTGAAGCAGCTGATCCTTGCAACTCCGAACAGTGCTCTGTCTGTCTTTTTCAAGGCGGTGAAACGGTCTGCAATGCAGCTGGTGAAGGAGGAGCGGGTCAAGGCAGGAATTACCCTGAGTGGCTATCAGTATCATGGCACCATCTTGGGGGTGATCAAGAAGATTGGAGATGAAGAAGTCCAAGTGAGGACTCGTTTCAACTTTGAGGCTGATAAGGACTGGCTGAGGAATGGTCAGTTTAATCAGCGTTCTCTGTGGGACATTGAGAAGTGTTTCGGGGTTGATGTAGTGTTGGAATGGGCTAGAGGTGCGGACTGTTGGAGTGGTGGTTGGAGCAGGGAAAGGGTGATGATGTGTGAGAACACGAGTGGCGAGTTAAGGACTGTGGATGACTACTCTGGTGTGAAGAGCCTTTTTGACATGTGTGGCTTTAGTGTGATGAGCGATATTAGTTTTGGGTTCCAGAATTGTTGTAAGGAGTGTGTGATTGATGGTACTTCTTTCTGCACGACATGCTCTCTGTTGCAGGATCTGAATGTGAACAAGATGATTGAGCACCCGTGTGCATTTGCGTTTGTGTATGATTGTGACGAGAATCTTCACCTTTACGCGCTCTGCGCCTTCTTCCAGGCCAGAATTGGTAATGTGAACTATGAGCAAGTGTGGGCCTATGAAGTGCCGCACATCTCCTTATCTCTAGATAGTGCAACCCAGTCGTGCTGTTTCGTGGATATGGATGATAAGAGAATGAAGAAGACTCCATTCCTGGAGTTGCTCTCCGTCAGAAGATGTGTTGGGAATCTGCGGATTGTGAAGTACCTCACCAGCATTGTCGCGGTTATTTCAGAAAAAACAGGTATTAAACAACTTGTTCATAACATACCCTTCACGATGAGGGGTTGTTAGAGATATGCGAAAGTGTTTCTTATATCATATTCCCATGGGTCAACACACATACCAACATTCAAAATAGGATCTTGCACATCCTGCACTTCATCCTGCACTTCATCCTGCACTTCATCCTGCACTTCATCCTGCACTTCATCCTGCACTTCATCCTGCTCTTCATCCTGCTCTTCATCCTGCTCTTCATCCTGCTCTTCATGGACTTCATCCCGCTCCACCTCCATACTATTCACTTCTGTCCCCGCTTCTACTCTCTTCGGTCGAAAACCCGTGCCGACGAAGTTGAATAATCTCACGCAATTGCCTTCTCTGTATCCCACCCAAGGGAGATACTCAATGTTATCCCTGTTCCCAGGCGGGAAGCACACAACTCTCCTGCTTCCAAAAGGCTTGAATTCCCATTTAGGTTCATTCAGCGAAACGAGCATGTCGGAAGAAACGGCAGGCTGATTCATCAGGCTGATGTCTTTGAGGTATGCCTGTATTTCTCCCACAGGGGTGCTCTTCTCTTTCAGCAGTTCACGAACTAAATGTATCAGGGAATCCAGAACACATACAGGCCTCTTCCTCCTTATTGAGCTCATTGATGCTCTTTCCCGCGAATGACCACTTGAATGCCTCGCAATCCTAACCATAATGGACATTCAACAAGAATACATGCAACGCATACGCGATTTCTCTCTTTGCATACTGATGCAGATCTTTGTGAATGTCCGGCATCATCCTCCATCTTGGAAGAGAATTCAACGTTTCAAAGAGAGAATCACATATTGCCTTAATCGAGGCGTTATCCCCATGATAAGGAGTGCCAGTCTGCAAACTGTTTTCCAGAGTATCGTAGAAGTCAGTCCTCACCCCAATATGTGGAAAGTGAGCACGAAGTGATTCAACGCATTGCCGTATGGCAATCTACGTAGTATGCCTCGCAGCAGCATTGACTTTCTCTTGATCGTTAATATCTGGTGCGATAATGATCCCATGATCCACAAATAGGCCATTGGACTCCTCTTCAACGAGCGGAAGATAGTGGTTTTCTACGGATTAGAATCGGTATACAGAGACTTACCGGAGTACATATGCAAGAGAGATTTGTACGCATTTGCATTCTCTTGGGTAATCATCGTACCACGAGAATGGCTCACTAATAGTCTCTGAAAGGCAATGATCTCATCAAAGGACATCAATCCCCAGATTTGCAGATAGACCGCATCTACATGTCAATCTGATCACTTCACATACTCAACAAGGGACTATGGCGAGGATGTAGCTTTGTGTTTCTGATGAACCTTGCGTATGCTTGCATCAGTCTTGCTGCATTAGCAAACAGATCTGTTCGAGACTGAATCAAGCAGTCCCAAAGCTCCTTGTGATAATCCGTCTTACCTCTCCCAACCATTATTGAGTGAACGTTAGATCCACGACAATTCCGCCGTGATGCAAATGAAACCGTTGCTCACCACAAATCCATCATTCTTTTTTTGGCGTAAGGATAGTGGATGTCAGTTCTCTTTGGTATTGTTTTGTCTTATCATCCAGGTGCTGTGCAGGCTGTGGCCGGCTTGCTGGGGTGATCTGGAGATGTACTGGGAATTCTGGTGATGATGAAGCATAGGGTTGGTTTGCCATTGGGTGAAGGACGAAAAGCAATCAGGGGGTTTTCTGGGGTCAAAACGCTTAAATTCGATGGTCGATGTTGATTCTGACATGGGTGCTTCGTATGACCGATATGATCATCCTCATAAATAGGGAAGCTGATGAATCTCATATTGGAAGACAATCGTCACGGCATTCGCGTGATTTCCAACTGTTATGAAGATGTCAAGATGGAAGGGATTGAGTGATTCTGTAAGCTTGTCTTTGACATGGTTAATGGTATAGTGAGCGAAGAACCTGATAAAACGAGCTGCTTCTCTAAGTGAGTGATTCCTTGGTTATCTGATGAAGTAGACTATTAGCGACATCTGCTACGACACGCTGCTCTTCACTTCTATCTCCGCTTCCATGTAAGTGCTTTGGTATTGGTTCTTATGAAGTAGAGTATGATTTCAGCTTCGTACTACAAGGAGCTCTCTTACGAGCCCTTGGTAGTACCGCGTGGCTTCATACTGTGTGAAGCGAAGAGGAATAACCGAGCTGGAGCGAGGTATTAAGAAGGGCACGGGTGTAAGTTGCAAAAGTGGCACCTTTTCTTTAATTACATACTTTATTCCTATATATCACATAATGGTCACTGGTCATCCTTATCATATTCGCACACCCCGCTAAACGCTTGATAATTTGTTATTCATTATTGAAATAGGCGACCATGAACTATCATGAACTGTCATGAACTGTCATGAACTATCATGAACCATCATGAACTGTCATGAACTATCATGAACTATCATGAACCATCATGAACTATCATGAACTGTCATGAACTATCATGAACCATCATGAACTATCATGAACTGTCATGAACCATCATGAACTGTCATGAACTGTCATGAACTGTCATGAACTGTCATGAACCATCATGAACTATCATGAACCATCATGAACTGTCATGAACTGTCATGAACTGTCATGAACTGTCATGAACTGTCATGAACCATCATGAACTGTCATGAAGTATCATGAACCATCATGAACTGTCATGAACTATCATGAACTATCATGAACTATCATGAACCATCATGAACCATCATGAACTATCATGAACTGTCATGAACTGTCATGAACCATCATGAACTATCATGAACTATCATGAAGTATCATGAACTATCATGTGATGACACACATTCTTCCAAGCTGACTCATACGTCCCCATGTCAAAGCAGTGATACTGCTGTTGAAATCGCTTTGTTGCAACAAATACTCTCTCATTACAGTGCATGCACGCCGTTGCTTCTCACATACCTGATGATTACATGAATCGCAGATGTCGGTTATCGAATGTAGTCGAACACATAATAGCAGTACTTGCTGAACAGCACAAGTTCCTACCACACCTTCCATCCGCGCGCCGACTCCAGCACGTCCGTGTAGCTGAACCCGCCCACCAACACGATGCAGCGGAAGCCCTCCAGCGTGATGCGCCCGTTCAGCAGGTCGCGCACGTGCACGTCCCACGGCTCGAAGCCAGCCACTCTCACAGCCACCTCATACTCGCCGTTCGAGCCCTCCTCGCGGATGATCGCCACGCGGTACTTCGACGCGCTCGCCAGCCACTCCGCCGGCGTGGCGCGCGGCTCGTAGGTCAGCTTCCATGCGGGCTTGTGGCGCTTCTTCAGACCCTCCTGCTCCTGCTCGGCGCACGCGGGGTTCGACTGCAGCTTGTCCAGCTCGAACGACGTCGCCTCCCACAGGTCGTGCAGCGCCTTCTCGTCCTCGTCCACCACCACCGCGCCCTTCACGCTCACCTTCACGCGGTTCGCTGCCTGCGTCTTCGCGATCACACACACGGGCACCTGCACCGCCTCGTACGCCGCCAGCACCTCACCCACCTTCGCCGTCGTCCACCTCCACCGTCAGTGCCTCCACACTCGCGGGCTTCATCGCCAGCACCAGCTTCGCCGTCGCCGACGCGTTCAGCTCCTCCATCGGCGTCAGCAGGCTCTCGCAGCTGCAGCCCAGCGCCACGCGGTCGCCTGCGCGCGCGCCCTGCGCCGTCGCGAAGGTGTACTGCTTCTCCTTCTTCACCACCGCCTTCAGCTTGTCGCCCACGCTCACCGTCAGCGCCTCCGCGCTCGTGAAGCCGTCCACCTCCATCAGGATCGAAGTCACGGCCGGCTTCTCGTGCACGAAGCAGTAGCACAGGAACCACGCGCGCGGCGTCGACGGCTCGATGTCCTCCACGCCCACCGTCACCGTCGTCTGCAGGCTCTCGCCGCTCGCCACCACGGGGAACACCAGGCGGTTCGCCGCGCTCTCGTCCTCGCACGACGTCGACGCAATGATCACGCTGTCGCCCTCCGCGCTCACCACGAAGGTCTTCGGCTGCGTCAGCACCAGCACCGCGCTGTCTCCCACCGTCGCCGTCAGGCCCGCGAAGCTCTTCACGCGGATCGCCACCTGCGGCAGGAACAGCGCCGGCTCGCCGTTGAACTTGATGCAGCCGAACAGCTCCGTGTTCACCTCCTCCGCCGCCGAGCGCAGCACGCTGAAGTACAGCTGCGCGCCCTCCGAGTTGATCGGCTGGAACGCCGTCGCCGCCGCGCACTCGCTCTGCGACTTCACCAGGAAGCGGTCGTTGTCGCTGATGGCCTTGTTCGCCGGGAACAACAGCTTCTTCTCCTTGGTCAGCACCACCGCGTTCACGCTCTGCTCCGCGTCCACCGCCGTGCCCTCCAGCACGCCCACGAAGCCCGGCATGGACTTCACCACCACCGTGCTGCTCGTCTGCACCGGCGTCTCCGCGCCGAAGGCGTAGCACAGGCGGTACACCGATCCCGCCAGTGCCTCGGGCAGGTTAAGGGTGAACTGGAAGTGGCGCGCCTCCAAGTCTGCCGTGTACACGTACGCGCTCGCGTCGGCGCAGTCCTGTCCGCTCAGCACCAGATGCACCTTGTCCTGCGTCGAGTAACCGCTCACGGCGTTCTCGTCGTCCAGGTAGAAGGCCTTCGGCTGGCTCACCACGAACGCGTTCGCGTTGCCCTGGCTCACGCCGTTCACACCCGCGAAGTGCTTCACTCTCAGCGCCAGCGCCGGGTACTCGTTCCAGGCCTCGTTCGTGAACTTGTAGCACAGGTGGAACTCCTTGCCCGCGCTCAGCGTGTTCATGCTCACCACCGCGTAGAACGCCTCCGCGTCCTCCAGCTTGTGCATCGCGCCCTCCTGGCTCCGCTCCGCGCACGACGCGCCGCTCTCCGCCCACGCCACCATGTCGCTCTCCGCAAAGCCCGCGCCCAGCAGGAACAGCTCCTTCGTCTTGCCGGCCACCACCAAGTCGATGCTGCCCACCGTGCGCTCCGCGTCGAAGCCGCTCACCGCGTACACGTGGAAGACGCCCTCCACCTTGTCGCCGGACGCCGTCAGCGTCGAGAACTGGTAGCACATCTTCAGGTCCTCTGCCGCCGTCGCGTAGGTCATGCTCACCACGATCGCGAAGCCCGTCGCGCCGTCCATCACCGTCGTCTGGAACACGCGGCCGTCCAGCGCGTTCTCCTCCAGGCACGCGCTCGCGCTCTGCACCAGGTACCTTGTCCTGCGTCGAGTAGCCGCTGATGTGGAACACCTTCGGCTGGTTCACCACTAGGCCGCGGTTCGAGAAGCCCTCCAGCGACTCCACCGTCAGCTCGCCGGGCTGCCTCACCTTCAGGCGCAGGTTCTCGTAGCTCTTCCAGTAGCCGGGGTCGCGGCTGAACCAGTAGCACGCGTGCACGTTCTCGCGCGACTCCTTCGTGAAGCGCAGCGTCGACTCGCACTTGTTGCTGTTCGCCGGGCACGTCACCACCGACGCGCTGCTGTCCGCCTCGGGGGAGATCACCGCATCGGGCAGACGACGGCCGAAGCCGATGTGGTAGAGCGATGTGGTATAGCGAGGTGGTATAGCGATGTGGTAGAGCGATGTGGTATAGCGATGTGGTAGGCAGGACCGCCCACCTTCACCACCAGCATGTCCTTCTCCGGCTGCCCTTGTGCAGGTGCCGGTCGTCCAGCTGGCCCACGCCGCCCGAGAACATGATCCGCTTCAGGTACTCGCGGCGCTTGCCGTTTGGGATGCGCTGCGCAAAGGAGCGCGTGAAGCCCGTGATCACCGGCTCGCCGAACTTGATCTGATGCGCCGTTCGAGGCATCGATCTCGATGGTCAGCAGCTTCGTCCACTCGGAGTCTCCTCCCATGGCAGCTCGTACCCGGGGATGGTCAGCGCGCCCACCCAGTAGCCCACCGTGCTCGCCGTCATCTTCGCATTCATCGCCTGCACGTCGCAGATACGCCCGTGCCCGTCTCCGCGCCGGGGAAGGGCGCCACGCCCAAGGGGTAGTTGTGCGTCTCGGCGGACAGCAGGATGGCCGACATGAACTGACGCACGCACTTGGAGGGCAGGCCGGGACACTCGGGCTGGAGGGTGGAGGTCTTGAAGCCGACGAGTCGTCATTGAAGGTCATCACGATGATCACGCGACGCACCTCCGTCAGCGTCGCCTGCACAATGCACAGTCAACAACACGGCTCCTTCTTGTCATCGATAGCCATGTTGCCTCCGGAAAAACAGCGATAGGAAGATGAAAGTGAAATGACGAGGCTCTCGCTTCGAGCGGAACAATGTAGAATAGAGGGGACATGATAAGAGCATGCTGGTCTTCGGTGGTACCCAGAATTGCCTTGGAATGGCGCATGCCTCTTTCAACTCGAGCTGGCGGTCGTCCATGCGACATATAGAATGGACAAAGGGTGCATGGCCCATAGGTCATGCTGGAAGGTTCATGCGTGAGGATTACACCACAGACACGGTATGCGGTACGTCTTCCGAGTCTCCTCTTAGGAGCACGCAGGAATCAGGAAGTGGGGTTGAATCCATCAGGGAATACACCGGAACGACGTACAGAATGGAACAGGCTGCGTTACGATATCGGCATTCCGCGTATCAGTATGAAATTGTGAGTCTTACTCACCACTGGAGTGGCAACCTCGTAAACAGAGATATAGTACAGGCATGGACTGTCGAAGAATCGGAGCCACTAGGTGTAAGGACTTTGAAATTCCCATCATCCTACATAGAAGCGATAAGATCAGCTTAAGAGTACAAGTGTTTTTTGGTTCAAATGGTCCAGTGGCTAGAATCGCCACTATTTTATCGATTCAACCATTCGCTCATTATCTGTCACTATTGTCATGTCAACGCGTCAGTCCTTGGTAATGGGGTGTAGTACTGTTGAATAGGATGGTTGCGACAAGTGTCCTTCTGTAATGGTGTATCTCCAGCCTTGATGATGCCTTTACTGCTGCTTGATGAATTGAAACTGTGCTGTCCGTGTTGTTCCTGTGTGTCGTACTCCTTACCTTGCAGTATTCCTAAGATCGATTGTTTTCCATGATTCTTCTTCCAGTATGAGATCATCTGCCACTGTGGCAAGCAGCATTCATAGTGAAACCGGAGTATCCTTCGCCATGAAGCTGGGGTGTTCCTTCATGCGTGCCAATCACTTTCTGGTGTTGTCTATCATGTGCCTGTTCTGATGCCGATTGAAGACTATCCGAACCGTTGATGATTCCTCCATGATGTCCTCTGCCCCCGTACTGCTCGTGTATGGGGGTATACACTGCACACGCTTTGACTATAGCGGAGGGATCCCTTCTGGAAGCTACTGATCATCTTCAATTGGGTCCAGGGAAGCGTCGTTACTCGGAACCATCAAGACCAATGAATATAGTTGGTCATCCATGTGTATCATGTGGTTGCAGGTGGCAACCCTTGCACATGATTTCACATCATCGCAGGAAGTGACTTGTCGTTATTCTCTGCGTGCTATTGCCTCGACAGTGGTTCCCTTGTTTCATTCCGCCACCCCATACGATCATGTGTGTGAATCACTCATGCATCCTGATGAGCGTCTTCGACCTCGGTCGCGATACAGCATGCATGAGCGGATAGTGACTACATCAACACGGACGTGCTGAAGTCGGCGCACGGGTGGGCGGCGACGAACCTGTTCAACAGGGAGCTGAAGGTGCAGTTCGAGGCGTACTACACTAGCCCGGATACCTTCTTGCTGGCATTACTGGGCGTGTGAGTGGCGCACGGCGAGGGCCGCTGCTTCTGGCCCAATGACGAGGTGAAGGAGGAGGCGATGCGCCAGAACTGCGTGGCGCTGAAGTGCATGGACGACGGTGGCAGTGTGGCGACGGAGAACTGGAAGGTGCTGGTGGTCTAGCTTGGCCCGCTGTCTGCTTGTGTAACGTACTACGACTGTTTTCCCATTGTTTGTTATAGCATGTGTTTTAGTGTGTGTAGGAAACCCATTCATAAAACAAGAGTGTCACTAACGAATCATGCATGTCACTCCCCGGTACTGCGGAAGCGGGCTCTCTTCTGACCATTGCCATGCGAACGCTCAACATGAATCTCTCTCCCAGTTTCTCTCTTCTCCTGCTTCCATGTCTGAATCCACTCAATCAATTCCTCTTCATCCTCACCCACACACTCACAACTCTTCTCAATCTCTTGTAGAGTGTACTCATCACCCACGTACTCCCATACTCTCCACCACTGCTTCATGTAGTCCAGCAGGAGAATGACATGAACACAGGGTGTCTTCTCCCAACGACTTCTGTGGCATGAGCAGGGATCGGTGCGATCAGAAAGATTCACCGTATACTCTCTGTCATGTGCACAGTCTCTCACCTTGAACACTCTTTCATTCCAATCTCCCACATCCATTTCACCTCCACTCACCAATCTCACCAAAAACCACTGCTTATAGCACTGCACATGGTGTGCTCTAAACAAACAAACAAACAAACAAACAAAATGTTAACGGAAAACCTGCAGGCTTGTTTCTCCCTGAAGGGCCCGCACCCTTCGCCCGTACGCCTCTCCTGAGTAAACGCCCATGAAAAACCCCCAAGTTTGCCTGACACGGGCTCGCGCCCTCTCCCACTGACCGGGCTTGCGCCCTCCTCCCTCGAGGTAAAAAACACGTTTGGGTAGTAACGCCCTTGCCACGCTGAGTAACCTCGGGCTGCCGCCTAAAGGAATACTGCCTGTGACAGCGAGTACCCCGTGGGCCTGCCGCCGGTTCCACAGTCCTGCCCCGCAGTCCTGCCAATTGCCCAACCCACAGCGGATCGTACGGCATGAGTACCATTCCCTCCCGTCTGCCATAGTGCGGTTCGTGGTCTCGCCCCAAGCCAAGACCAACAGGCATCCCAAAAAACACCATTTCTGGTGAAAAAGAACGGGCGCCTTTGACGCCTCAAGCGAGAAATCCCTTGGGACACCCTCTGGCCACGAAGAACACGCTGTCCCCACCGTCCTCGGTCTGGCGGTCCGCCGCGTCCTCTCCACTGTCCCTCCGGCACAAACACTATCGGCCATTGTGTAGTGTGATTCTGCGTCTCCTTCGTCTCCTTCGGCTTCTGCGCCTCCTTCGGCTTCTGCGTCTCCTTCGGCTCGTCCTCGACGCGCACTCGCGTGTATCGGTATGTCCTCCATAGGCTGTGCTCGCGGCTCGCCCTTCGGCTCCTTCGGCTCCTTCGGCTCCTTCGGCTCCTTCGGCTCCTTCGGCTCCTTCGGCTCCTTCGGCTCCTTCGGCTCCTTCGGCTCCTTCGGCTTCTTCGGCTTCTGCGCCTCCTTCGGCTTCTTCGGCTTCTGCGCCTCCTTAGGCTTCTTCGGCTTCTTCGCCTCCTTCGGCTTCTTCGGCTCGTCCTCGACGCGCACTCGCGTGTATCGGTACTTGCTTCATAGACTGTGCTTGCAACTCGTCCTTCGGCTCCTTCGGCTCCTTCGGCTCCTTCGGCTTCTTCGGCTTCTTCGGCTCCTTCGGCTCCTTCGTTGTGGGGGCCCAACCATTCGACTCGTTGTTGCCCTCGAGTTCTTGTGCGCGGGCGCGCTCTCTCCTTCGCTGCGCTCGCTTCTTCCGTGTTGTAGAGTCCGTCTCGTCCGGGGGTCTGGCTTGCCTCCACTGTCTTCTCGGCAACAGGATTCCTCCACTGTCTTCTCGGCAACCTGATTCCTCCACTGTCTTCTCGGCAACAGGATTCCTTCCTCCTTCTCCCCGCTGTCGCGCCGCGGGGGCCCAAGTACTCGGGTCGACGCTCCATTAGGGTTGTGCCGGCGCACTCCACCTTCTCTCCAGTACACTTCACTCGTCTTCTCCGTTGACTTGCCTTGACTGCTTGTTCCGGCAGGCTTCTCTCGACAGAATGCTTTGACAGGCTTGTTTCACCAGACTTGTTTCGTCCTCCAGACTCCGTTCTTCCCTTGCTCCATCAAGCTCGCTTCGTCGCTCTCGTCTCGCCCCTCGCTCTCGTCTTGCCCTACCGTGGGTTCTTCACCACTCACGTATCCCTTCAGTCCCCGGGTCCTCTGGTCCCTCAGATCCCACGAGTCCACGAGTCCGTCTGGTCTCTGACGCGAGGGTCTCCCCCACTCGGGTAGGTCTCGACGCCGCTCTTCTGGCTCGCTCTTCTCGTTGGTCTTGCCGTTCCTCTCGCCGATGTTCTGGGTGCAGATCTCGCCGTCTCCGTCGCTGTCGCCATAGGTCCCCTCGTCGGTCTCCTCGTCGGTCTTCTTGCTCGCTCTTGCCCTTGCCCTTGCTGCAGATCTCGCCGTCGCTCTGGCCGTAGACCTCACCGTCGATCTCCTCGTCTGTCTTCTTGCTCGCTCTTGCCCTTGCCCTTGCTGCAGACCTCGCCGTCGCTCTGGCCGTAGACCTCGCCGTCGATCTCTTCTGCTCTACTCCTTAGTCACCACAAACCTTTAGCATCCCTCCCACCGTCTTCATCGATTTCCTCATCTCAGTTTTCTTCTCGCCGCCCTCCCACCATCTTCGCTCATACATGCATTTCTCTTTTTGTATGACGCGTTTTTTGAGCAAACAATGCTCATCACTTACCTACACGCAATCTACCCGTCATAGGCCTCCCACCCACCTTCTTTAGCTCTTTCTTCATTCCATCGCCCATTTTCATTCTCATTCTGGCGATAGGATTCTTTTTCTTAGATTCTGAAGTTCAGATATCTTCTCCGTTTCCACTTTCCATTCTTTCCTTCACCATTCCATCTCCTCCTCTTTGTCTATTCTACATGAATTGATTTGACTTTGGATTTGACGATTCCACGCGTCTTTCGTCGCAATTGCGGTAGGGATTTCACTGCTAGCATTCTGTGATGCGATTTCGTCTTCTACGCGCGGGCACATACCGTTTCTGCAGCCTATTCCAGGCGCCGTCTGCGCATTTCTCATTTCGTCCTCACAACGACTTCTACCGCTCCCATTCCACTACCATTGGTTTTCTTTCCTTCTCCTTTCTTTGTTTCTCACACAATCACACTCACCCCTTCATCACACGATCTACCCCAATTCCATCACTAGCACACTCTATCACTCACACACATTCAATGGGCCACATTACAGCGAAAACGGAGAGGTCACCTCAAACGCGATTCTGAACAGGGGCAAATCCATCGATCGATTCTCGCTCCTCTTCTTATCGCTCTTTCTCCATCCACACACACTATTTCGATCTCTCCTTTTACCATTCTCTATTTCATTCCATCCTCTCTCTCATTCCATTCTCATCTTCGCTAAAGCGATGATTAGCCAATGCAACCCCTCCTCTGCTCATTCTATCTATTCCATGCTGTGTGTGAGAGTACACTCGATTCAGTGCCACTCTCCATTCCCCCATCCCAACTCACTCCCTATACCCACCCTTTCATTCTCTCCATTGAATGAGTATGGGATATGAAATGATTTGGTGATGAAACGAGAGAAAAGTGTGAGGATGAAGAAATCGATTTTGGGATGGGGGAAAGAGACTCGATTCCATGACTCTCGATTTCAGACTATGCTTTATTCTACCTGTTCTCTGTGTGGTTTGATTGCCTATACGTATGAAAGGCTAGGGGTACCTTCAAATCGTGGAGGAGTTGGCGATGCAGGAATTGCATTAGCAGGAGAACTCTTCTACTGCATTCTGTGATGCTATACGGCTGGGAGGAGTTCAAATCTCCTTTCCGATGGAGTTGGATGGGCATCGCGATGATCTTTGTTCGTATGTGAAGAATTCTATTTGGAACGGGAAATGGGCAGAAAACATAGTTTCCGTACTGCATTTGTCTACTCAGTTCTCCTTCTTCTATTGAAATGGGTAATTCTAAGACTACTATGATGAAAAGAGCAATTATGTGATTCGGCTAATGCAAGCAGCTGAAGTGGCAATTGATGATGTCTGCTGATCCGTGTTGTATGGAGACATTCGATGTGAACAGGGTCGCTAGCTGTCCTACTACATGCATGGTTGCTTGAAAACAAACACACTCCTTCATACTATCAGCATGCCCGAAGCTGAGCTGCTTCACGGTTCAGAGTTGCCGTTTCTGCCCCCTATCGCTCTTGCTCTGCCTCTCGCACCTCCTCTTCCAATGCGGTTGTTTTCCACAAGCAAATCCCTCAACAACTGCATTCGAATGGGGTTGGTGTTCTGCAAATACCGTGCCAGCTCCACGGCAGCCAGGGTCACCTTCTCTCGTTCATCATCCTCTATCTGTTCCTTCTTCGTACCCTCCCACTTCTGCAAGGACACCACAAGCTTATGCTTATGGCTCCTCTTGGCTTGCAGGGAGGGGGCATCCACAACCTCTTTCACAGAGTAGTTGTTCCTAGCTACCTCCAGAGTTTTCTCTTCATCCTCCGGACGAACGATGCGCTCCCACTGCCGCATCCCCAGCGCCTTCAGGATGTACTCCGTAATCTTATCCTCATCCACTAAGGTTCAGCCTCTCCCGGAGGTTTCTCATCATCACCTCCCTCTGCTCGCGGAACGTCCAGCACTCCAGGATGTAGTGGCGAAGGGTCTCTCCACCGCGTCTCATACAGCAGGGGCAGTGACGCAGGAGACCTCCGTTCTTCTTCAGCCTCGATGCTGGCTCCCGCGCCCCACTCGGATGCGCATCATCACTTGGAACCCCCTCCCAAGCTCCTGATGCTCGTACCACGCATCCATGTAGCAGTGGTTCCTCACGCAGCCCTGGAAGATGTACTCCTTCAGGCTGAGGGTCTTGTCCTCACTCAGCATCTTCAGCCAGGTGTACACCGCCATGTCGAGGACGCGCTCGTCGTTGTAGTACTTCCAGACGAACTCCCGCTCCTGATTCTTGGAACGGTTGTTCAGACGCGCGTGCTCCCTCGCTTCCAGGTCCCGGTCAACCGCCTCATCCCCCAGATCGAACTCCTTCATCATGGTAACGAAGGAACCACTGACCCTCTCCGTGGTTTTGATGAAGGTCTGCTGGGTGGTGGAGAAGGCCTTTCGCGAGTCGATGAGACTGCGCAGCATGGCGCTGGTGTAGCGACCGCTGATGAACATGTCCATTCTCCGAATGAGGGCCGTCACGTGGATGGGCTCCAGTCCCAGCTCCAGCAGCAGCGTCATCGTGGAGACGCTCTTCTCCGACCAGCCCTGCAGGATCATGCTGAGCGCTCGGTTGACGAGGCGCTGCACGCGAGCATCATCCTCCTTCACTCCGCCCCAGACCTGCACGCCATACAGGAGGACAGGGATCAACTTCACCTTCAGGATGCGGACACGAAGGGAGGCGGGGATGGAGGGGTTCATCAGCAGGTACTGAATCTGGTTGAGGACGGAGGTGGCGGAGAGGATGCGGGCCTCGATCATGCGGGAGCGATTGAGGTCGTTTCGGATCACCACGCCCAGGTACTTGTACTCCTTCACCACGGGAATACGATTTCCCTGCAGCATCCACTCTCTCTCGTTGATCTCCTTCTCCAGAGCGATCCTTTCCTCCTCGCTGATGCGCGCCTTGGAGGAGCGCTCCTTCTTCGACTTCTTCGGAGAGGGGTTCTCCAGCATGGCGTCGATGCGTGGAACCACCATCACACCGCACTTGGCCGGTCCGACGGTCATGCCCCACGTGTTCGCCCACTCTGTCACCTTGTCCATCCATCGCTGCAGCTCCTCCGCATTCCTCCCCACGATGCACAGGTCATCCGCAAAGAGGAAGTGGGGGCAGGCAGGTTCCCAGGGCTCTCTTTCAGTGAACTCGGGTAGGATGTCGTTGATGAAGAGAGAGAAGAGGATGGGGCTGGGGGGCAGCCCTGCCGCAACCCACGCTCAGAGGAATGGGCTCGGAGGTGTAGCCGTTGGCGTTGACGACAATGGCGGAGTGAGCGTAGAGCTTCTCGATGAAGGCGTAGACCTTCCCGCCGATGCCCATCGTGCGCATCTTGTACAGCAGCGCCTCGTGAGGAACCGAGTCGTAGGCCTTCTTGAAGTCCACGAAGCACACCCACGCGTGCTCTCCCTCGTGGAACCACTTCCGACCCGTTCCGGTCAGGTTGCTCTGGATGCGGTTGATCGTCTCAAGCAGGGCGGACACGTGTCCCGTGCACTGCATTTCGGGACGGAAGCCGGCCTGTGCGGGCGTGAGAAGGTGGTCGGTCTCCACCTCATGGGTGATGCGGTTGGCCACCACGGCACAGGCGATCTTGAGGATGACGTTCATCAGACTGATGCCTCTGTAGTTGTCCACGTCCATCGGATCGCCCTTCTTATGCAGCGAGATGACTTGCGAGGTCATGAAGCTCTCGGGGATGTGGCCGTCGAACAGCTGGTTGATGTGGCAGGTGAGGGTTTTATTGCGGTTGCGCAGCAGTTTCTTGTAGACCTCCACAGGAATGCAGTCATCGCCCGTGCTCTTCCCGTTGCCCATCGCCATCACCACGTTCTCCACCTCATACTCGGTGATCTCACTGTCCCATTCCTCGCTGTCCTTCAGCTTGCTGTTCGGGTTGGGGGTCAGAGGGATCGTCTCCCAGTACTGTCTGTTCTTGCTCCGTCCACTTGCATCGGAGACAACGTTCGTGTAGTGTCTCTTCCACACTCCCACCACCTGTCTCGGCTGGGTGACGATTTGGCCAGTACTAGGGTCCCGAATGATGAGGGGCTTGCGATGGGACCCCGCGATGCGTTGATCGATGTGTCTCCAGAAGGCGGCCGGCTTTCGCTTGCTGGTGCGCACCAGTTGTCTCGCGAAGGAGAAGCGATGGTTGTGGGTGACTCTTCGCGGCAGCTGGCGACACTTCTTCAGCACCGTCTGGTCCCTCTCCGTCTTCTCCCCTCCCTGTCTTCGCTGTTGCAGGATGGTGCGTCGTTTTGCGAGAAGGGTTGCCTCACGGTGGTTGAAGACGCGCATCTTGCGCTTGAACAGCTCGCGCTTCTTCAGGAGGAAGCCCTCCTCCGTGATGGCGTCCAGCAGGTCTTCAGTGAACTGCTCGACGGAGGTGTTGGCGCAGGTGGAGGGATGGAAGCGAGGATCATCGGTAACTGCAGAGAAGTCCTCCAGCACCTTCTCGCGGTTGACGCGGGGTCGTTCTGGAGCAGGCTCGCTCTCCTTCTTCAGCCAGAGCGACGCGCAGACGAAGAAGTGGTCCGACAGGGTTTCATTCCGGCCCATGTGAACGATGGCCTGCTCGTAGTGCACGCCCTTCTCGGGAACGAGGACGTAGTCAGGGTGGAGCCCTTGCTCTGACTGCTCCCCTTGTGCGTGATGGCGTCTCCCTTGTGGGGCACCCACAGGAGATTGACCTTCCGCTGATGGAACCAGGTCGTGACATTGGTGGGAGGCTGGTTGAAGTCTCCCATGAGGACGACAGGCGCCTGATTGCTGCGCTTGCTGAGCTTGTTGAGCTTGGTGAGGATGCCGTTCTTGACTCGTAGCGCCATGAGGTTGTCGCAGCAGGGGACATAGACACAGACGAAGATGACGGAGGTGGTCTTGTTGCTGACGAGCACCCAGAGGTCGTTGTAGGTGGAGTATGGGAGCACCTCCCAGAGCAGGGGCTTCTTGATGAGCATGGCGATGCCGAGCATTCCCCGCTCCATCTGTGGAGGGCACATCTTCACGACGCTGTACTCCGAGTCGAGGAAGGGGTCGGGCTCAGGGAAGGCGCGTGTTTCCTGGAGCGCGCAGACGTCGATGTTGTTGTCGAGGCAGAGCTTCCGGACGCTCTCCGCCTTCTGCGCGATGGAGTTGACGTTGAGGGTGGCCACTCTCCACTTGACCTTCTCCTTCTTGCGCGCAGTGTGCATGCCCGTGTTCACGCCCCAGGAATCGTTCGCGATGACAACTTGGACGGGTTGTCTCCACTGGGTGGTTGTTGGGTGTTGCCTTCTTGCTGGTGAGGGTTGTGGAGTAGCGGGTTGTTGTGGAGTAGGATGAGTAGGAGTAGCAGGAGTTGCGGGAGTTGCACCCCTCCTTCTCTTTGGCATCGGACTGGTATTCCGTCCCTTCCCAGCTTGGCGTCCACGTTGTCTGGTCGGGCGGGTACTTGCAGCAGGAACAGGAACAGCAGCAACAGCAGGAACAGGAGTCGCAACAGCAGGAGCAACAGCGACAGGGGAAAAGAGCTCGCGCAGACTCGTCACGAAGCCGTCTTCCGTCACACCAGGACCCTGAATGGTGTAGACGGGGTTCCTTCTATGCTTCTGAAGGAGCTCGACCTTCGCTGCTCTGGCCGTCGTCGGAGGAGACGCTCTCCTGACAATCGCGTACACCTCGCGGATGGGCCCACAGAATCCATACACACGAAGATGCTTTCCACCTCGCTCATGACTCTTCCCTCCTTGGCGACCTGCCTTTCCACGCACAGGCACCTTGGATTTGGGTTTCTCCAATTCCTTTTCACGGCGTCTAGGAATCGGACGAGTTTGTTCTTCACGAAGTGCAGAATGTGGATGGAGTGCATCTTCGTGGTACCGGAGGGAGGACGCTTCCTAGGCACAGTTTGCGGCGGGGCGAGTGAATCGAGGCAATTCTCTTGCTGATCCCTCTCCGGTTGCACGTCTTGAAAGGATAGGAGCATACTGCTTATATGCGTCCTATCTTTTACTGACATAATTGTATTCTGAGGAAATCGAGAGCGATTGCTCGATTGGGATGGTATTGGGAGTATTTGTTTGTTGGTTCAAGAGTATTCTGTAGGTGTTGGAATGGAAGGATTTGAGGGTGTGACGAGTGATCGTGAAGCGTGGCTTTCGGAGGCTGGATATGCGAATGGATTCTTGTTTGAGTGTTCTATTGTGCTGATTTGTCTGTGCTATTTCCCATTCCGGGGTGCATGTGTGGAGCTGTTGGTCTCTGAAGAAGAATCGGGACGGTTGATTGCGAGGTGGACCGAATTGAATGTGATTAAACCCAAACTGGATTCCTTCCCAGCTGGAGGAGGTCAAGTGAGAGGAAGTATTGTTGAAGCGAAGATAGACGATTCGGTTGCATTGGAAGCCAGAGATGTTCGTGTTGGAGTTCTGCGCCAGTGATCTGTTGTGAGAATGCGTTCCTGTATTACCACAGTGTTGTATTTGGCGAGTTGAGTTCATAAATGAGGGGAGGAAGTGTGGCGAGTCTAGATCCCCAGCCAGCTTGAAAGAGGCGAGTATTGAATGGTTTGGTGTTGGATGGACTGGATGGAAGAGAATGGAGTATTGAGAAGGGCGTTCGGCGAGATGGGTTGGTTCGTGGTTGCAATGAGAGTTCTGTGTTGATGACTGGTGCGTTCTTGTGTCGGTGATGGACAGGATGGTGGTAATTCAACAGCGTGTTGTCATCGAGTCCTATCCTTTGACAGCGCGTGCATCCTGATATCTGTGCGATGCCTGCTATGCGGAATTGAACGAATTGTGGTTGGTATGGGGTTCATTCTCATTTCGGCTCCACAACGACTTCTACCGCTCTCATTCCACTTTCATTGGTTTCCTTTCCTTATCCATTCTTTGTTTCTCACACAATCACACTCACCCCTTCATCACACGATCTACGTCAATTCCATCACTAACACACTCTATCACTCACACAAACTCATTGGGCCACATTCCAGCGAAAACGGAGAGGTCACCCCAAACGCGATTCTGAACAGGGGGCAAATCGATCGATCGATTCTCGCTCCTCTTCTTATCGCTCTTTCTCCAACCACATACACTATCTCGATCTCTCCTTTTACCAGTCTCTATTTCATTTCATCCTCTCTCTCATTCTATTCTCATCTTCGCCAAAGCGATGATTAGCCAATGCAACCCCTCCTCTGCTCATTCTATCTATTCCATGCTGTGTGTGAGAGTACACTCGATTCAGTACCACTCTTCACTCCTCCATTCCAACTCACTCCCTATACCCACCCTTTCATTCTCTCCATGGAATGGGTGTGGGATATGGAATGATTTGGTGATGAAACGAGAGAAATCTGTGAGGATGAAGAAATCGTTTTGGGATGGGGGAAAGAGACTCTCGTTTTCACTCGTCTATTCCGAGTTGTGTCCAATGTTGCTGATTTTGAAGTGGTGGAATGGTGTATGTGTGAGAAGAGGTTGTGCGTATTTTGAGGATGGTTGGGTGTGAATGCAGGGTTATGTCTGTGCTGGTCGATTGTGTGATGGTGGTTATGAATGTTCATGTGAAGGGAGTTGCTTAGGCTATTCCCGAGGGCAAGAATGGGTGTTGGTGTTGATCTTCTCTGTTGTGTGACAATCGATATCGTGTTGAATACAGGACTGTCCTGCTTGCTGCACCGCGTGTTCTATGGGCTATTTGAAGGGTGTGTTGTGGAAGGGATACGGGTATGTCTCTGCTGCTGTTCTGTGTTGAAGGAAGGGTTGATCCTGTGCATCCTGTGCGATTGTTATGAGAAGGAGGGAGTGATTGCCGATTTCACTGGGATGGGTGGAGTGGATGATGAATCCAGAGTGCTGTTCGCTATGCTCTCTCCATCCATGCTGCTGTATCCTCTCCTCCGTGCGAGATTGGTGTCCATGAGTGACTCCTGGGTGTCGCTCTCTTCCATCTCATGAGTGCGTGTCATGCCGTGCTGATTGCTTCGTGTGTTGTTATGCGGA
>JANPWL010000059.1:0-60674 GCA_027406405.1 Blastocystis sp. subtype 1 | reverse complement strand
ATGGCGCGACGTTCGCTGTACCGTCAACACCACCCTGTTCGCGTCGAACCCGTACTACGCACAGCGCATGGCGAACCTGACCCGACCGGAGGGCGAGGCGCTGAAGGTGGAGGCGGCGGGCGTAAAGGAGCTGCGTTACGATATCGAGCTGGCAGACCGCCCTGCGGCGTCGCAGCTGCGCATCCACCTGCCGCGAGCGGCGCTGCTGTCGCGTCTGTCGCGCATCTGCCAGCAGGGTGCCGCGACGCTGCAAGCCACGCAAGAGGCCCTCGTGGACAAGCCCACCTTCTTCTCGCTGCTCGAGCGCCATCCGGAGAGTGTGGACTTCGCCGCGCCCAGCACACAGCGGCTCCTGCGCGCGTACTTCAACATCACCACGTTGGAACAGCTACGTGCCTTCTTCAACACCACATCACGTCGTCTGTCGGATGTGTCCACCGCCACGCTTCTTGCCACCAACTTCTTCTTCCGCGAGCACTACGGCAATGCGAACCGCAGGGTTCCTGCGGAAATCCCGCACTTTCTGAACCGCTCCGTTCTGGCGGCCATCGAGCAGGAGCTGGCGGGCCGGTGCAGCGTACGGTGGCGCACCGGTTCACGCACGAGTCCGACTTGCACTTCGCCTTCACGTACTACTGGTTCGTGCAGAAGGAGGAGCAGCGGCGCAGCGAAGCCTACTACGACGGGCTGTGGGCGAAGTTCATCGACACGGACCACGACGGAATCCTGAGCGAGAACGAGGTGCGAACGCTGGCAGCGATCCTGCACAGCGACAACGTGAACGAGGAGTGAGCGAGGTGAGCGGGCCTGAGGCGTAGCAACACACGCGCGCTGCTGGACTGTCTGGTGCCGGAGGAGGTCGACGGAGGAGTTCTCGTCGCCGCAGTACCAGTACACGCGCGTCACGCGGCGCCGCCCGCGGGGTGACCTTCGCGCGGTACAAGGCGTGCGCGGAGGCGGTGGGCGGCGTGCAGAGCCGCTTCCCGTTCAGCGTGCGCTTCACGGAGGAGAAGGACCTGGCGGTGACGACGTACGTGGAGATGGCGACGGAGGCGGGAGGCGGTGAGCGGGCTGAACAACGCGCGGCGGAGACAGACGAAGTTCATCGCGGTGAAGGACGAGAACGTGAACGCGACGCTGCGCGTGGAGAGGGAGAAGAGGCTGTTCTTCGAGGCGCTGTTCCCCACACCCTCGCTGTTCGAGCGGCAGGGAGAACGCGTGCCAGTGGAGCCCACGCCCCGCCCGTTGTGGCTCGTGGCGCTCGTCCTTTTACTGCTGGGTGGATTCATTGTAATCTGGTTCTGCCGTGTTTCCTGCAACAAACAGCCCGCGCGATGGTTACTGTCCCTCGATGCGGTCCGCGTTCACGCTCTTCAGGATGCGCAGCATCTCGTCGTGGATGTGGCCGTTCGTTGCCAGCGTGTCCAGCACGTACAGGTCGTACTCCTCGCCGCGCGTGCTGCCCGCGCGACCGCCCGCCTCCTGCACCAGCAGGCATCCTGCCGACACGTCCCACTACGCCTCAGCCGTTTCCCGCCGCGCCTACCGGGTGCAGACCCAGCTCCCAGTAGCCCGTCAGACGGCCCGCGGCCACCCACGCCAGGTTCAGCGCGGCGGCGCCGATGTTGCGGATGCTGCGAGTGAAAATGGGAGAAAAAACGGACTTGAGGGCGTACTCGCCGACGGCGCCCACGCCGCGCATCATGGCCTTGCGCACGGGCTCCACGTAGTTGGTGGCGTAGCCCAGGAGACTCTCGTGCAGCGTGGGGTCGCTGCGGACGTGGATGGGCTCGTTGTTCATTAGATGCGCCATGACCCTTGATCGCGGTGAACATCTCGTTGCGGTAGGGGTCGAAGATCACGCCCACGGTGGGAATGCCCTGCGCAGTGAACGGAATATGACAATCCACACCTTGTGCGCCACGCAGATGGACACCACGCTGAGAGGGAGGACGTACACGTAGTTCGTGGTTCCGTCGAGGGGATCCACGATCCACACCCACTCCTTGTCAATCACGTTCGCCACGGCCTAGCCATTACGAAACGAACGATGGAGCACCTCTCTATCTTTTCCCCACTCGACATCCTCCTCTCCCAGCAGCACATGCTCGGGATACTTCTCCTTCATATACCTAAGCCAATTAATTTCAGTAACCACGTCCTACTCCAGAATCATATTCTGGTTCGTCGTATCCACCTTGGTGACGAGATCCTGGAAATTGACCTTCGTCTTCTCCACTCTCACGTCTACGGTTCACTCAGCGCTAGCACAGCGCACGGCCGTAGTGATCGGTCATGTTCTTTCCACACTGTCTCGCAATGGACTGGATGTCCTCGCAGAGCTGCTTCAAAACTGCATATTAGAACAGGAAAAGTGCAATCACAGCCTTCCATCGATTCAATGCTGTTCTGCTCAGAATCAATCAAAACGGCGAATTGGCTGCGTCGGGCGTTTCATGGAGAGAAGATTCCCCCCGATTCTTTGTGAATCTCGAAAAGAGGACCATTCTTTCTTTTCCCTCACGTAGAATTGCGATCGCTATGGAAGCTGTGTTGAATAAGAACAGAAAGCCCATCATTTACACATCGTGCGATGCATCCCGCCGCTTTCATTCATAGCGTTGCTTGTTTCCTGGTTGCCCTGTGCTGGCTCCTCGCAAACCCCTTCGTTTCCGTGTCTGCGGGATTCAAGCCGGTTCCTCTCGCCGAGGTTCGGGACAAGAACCTGCCGATGGGGCTGCAGAGTATTTTCGACGAGAATTCTGTTTCCCTCTCGTATTGGATTGACAAGTAGTTGGAATACGCGGAAGGCCTGCAGAATGAGCTTTGCCAGATTGACTCCGACGACATCGACGGAAAGGTCGCTGCGATCGAGTCTCTTTTCCGGAAAACGGGATTGAGCTTCGAGTCCTTCTCCGCCGACAAGGAGTTCCCCCTGAACAACCACATGACGAACCTGGACAACGCTCCGTCTCTTCTGTACGGCGTGTGGCATCCTTCCAACCGTTCCGTCACTCCTGTCGCTTCTTTTCATTCATCTCATTGTATAGACCTCCGTCATCCTCTCCACGGAGCTGAACCTGAACGCGACGGTGAATACGAAGGCTAACGGGTACGACAGCGACTGTGCCTACTCCATGCCGTCGCCTCTCGTGCTGCTGCTCAGTATCGTGAAGAGCATGCAGTCCTCTGCCCGCGTCAACCACGATGTGGTGATTGCTCTCCATATCAACAAGTACGGTTCCACCCAGAACGGCATCGTGAACAAGCTGAACATGGAGCACCTTCTCCACCAGATTGCCATGCCGCTCTTCGACATCCATCTTCAATTCCCCGGCATCACCATTCCTCTCTCGTCCACCTTCACTGGATTTGAGATGGATTCGATGGGTCTCAACGGCAGAGGCGCCAATCTGGACCTGGTCGCCATTCTCGCCGACAAGTTGCAGATCGCAGATTGCCTGCGTTTGCATCACTTCCTCCACTCACCACTAGCACCAACACTTTCCTTGCCTACCTCAAGAGTGTTGCTGCTCACGCGGTGCGTCGCTCGCTCTCCGTCCACGCCATTGCTCTTCAGTGGGAGTTTCATCAGGAGTTTCATCCTAGACATCAGATTCCCGCGGTGACTCTCAAGGCAGTCACGCGTCACGCCGCCCTGTCGGAGCGCACTCTCCAAGGTCGTCACACGGTGTGGCGGAAGTGCATGTCGTCCCTTCAGAATGCCATCGAGGTCGCAGCGGCAGCCGAAGAACGTATCCAGCGTAACGACAACGTGTATGTGCCGCTGACGTCGAATAACCGCGGTTATCGCTATGTCCGCAAACTGGACCTGTACCTTCCCTCGCTGCTTCTGATTGTGTCTCTCGTTCTCGTGCTGCTCGGCACTGTGCGTTCAGTGGTTCATGATGATCCATAGGGCAGTTTCGTTCTGCCAAAGAAGGCGGGATTGTTGTACCTGGGCATGAGTCTGCTGTTCCAGGGCGGTTACACCGTGTTGTCTGGCATGGTGGGCGTGTCGGAGGAGCGTGGCGAGATGGCGGATGGCTTTGCGGTGTTCGTGGTGTATGTGATTGGTGGGTGTGATGGTGAGTGGTGACGGGCAGGGTACTCGAGCTGGTGTCTGTACCGTCTGTGCTACAACAACATGCTGATCACCTACGAGGTGTGCACGGAGGAGGAGTACAAGAAGCAGGCCTTCTCGATGTGCGGCGTGATGACCGTCGTGTTGTCGCTCTTGTGTCTCGCCACGCACCCACTGCTGGTGGCGGTGGTAGTGGCGGCGTTCACCGCGCTGGTGTTCTGTGTGGTGTTCACCCACACGCAGAAGTGAGCGTGGAGTGTGGGAGTGAGCGGTAGTGCGCGGTACGTGCTGTTGATGGTGTATTCCGCACTGCTCTCTCTTCCCTTTATGCTGATGTTCTCTTCTTCCTGTGCATGATCCCTACTCTTTTCATGCGTAGTTGGCGAGTGGTGCGCGGGTGTGATGCTCCTGACACGGGAGGATCCTCTCTACCCTCTCTACTTCCTGTTCGTCGTGGTGGCTGACCACGCGATCCTCCACTACATCAACGGAATGACGCTGGTGAAGCTGGACGACGAGGAGGTCAAGGAGAAGACCGATTAGTTGCTTTATTCTTTTGACGTGTTTCCACAAACACATATGAATCACGATTCTCAGTAGAGCTCCTTCGGCCTTCTCTGAACACACACTCCCGTCTCCAGCTTCACTCGGATCATCTCCAGCGCCTGTTCGATGAACAGCCGTCCCTGTGCGTCGCAGCACTCCTTCATCTCCTCCAGCACGCTCTGCACGTCGAAGTCCACACACAGCTGGCAGTTCTCCTCTGCGCCTCACACACTTCCTCCACACTCACCATTCACCACCAAGTGCCGGATGATTCCCGCGCCGTAGCCCAGGAACAGGGAGAGATGTTGCAGCAGCTGCGGCGACACCTCCTCCATCTCCGAGTTACTTCGAGACAGTGACATGTCCTCGCTGCTGTGACCGTCGTCGCTCAGACTTCCGCGCAACGGCGGTGAGAACTGCCCGCTTTCTCTTCGTTCCCTCAAGCTCTCTCCAGAGAACCGTTCTGGCAACCTATCAAACGACTTGTCAAACGACTTGTCAAATGACTTGTCAAACGACTTGTCAAGTGACTTGTCAAACACTTTATCACTCAGCTTATCGCTCAGTTTATCACTCGAATCAGTCACAGGCGGCACGTTGTACGCCTTTGCAAAGAACATGAACTCGCGCAGGCGGTCCAGCGTCGCGCCCAGCAGCGGCGCCTGCAGGAAGATGGGCTGCCGCGTGTACATCAGACAGTTCAGCAGGTGGCCCAGCACCAGCCCGCTCAGCTCGTCGTGGTGCGCGCGCAGCAGCTGGTTCATTCGCGACAGCCCGCGCTGGTGCAGGAACTCGCCCACGACCGACGCGTCTGCGACTCACACCCACACCCCACACTCACTGCACAGCAGGTTGCTGAGCACCTTCGCGGCGGCGCAGGCGCATTTCTTCGACCAGTTCTCCTCGATCTGCATCAGCGCGTCCAGCCCGTTGGCGAGGCAGAACAGGTGGGTGTTGGCAGGATGGTTGCTCAGCGCCACGGACACCAAGCTGACGGCCGAGAGAACCACCTGGCTGCTCGACGACAAGAGACAGTTGATTAGGCGGATGATGCCTCCACATGTCCCCATTCTTGCCTATTGGGTCAGGCCCGCTCCAAACCCCCACCTTGCAGGACGCGTCCTGCTTGCAGCAGGCGCGCAAACACTCCAAACAGTACACGATTTGCTTCTCGCGGGACACGCCGATCATTTGCACCAGCACCTCCACGCCTCCCAGCTGCCCGATCTCCACGCAGCTCGCCGCGTCCAGCCGGCTTATGTTCATCAGTACGCCTGTCAGGTAGAGCACCACTTTCCGCACGCCCGAGTCGGCGAGCCGCTGCGAGGACAGCGACAGCGGGTTGGGCGAGGCGGAGGTGCGCGCGAGGGAAGTGGAGAGCGAGATGGGGTGTGTGGGCGAGAAGGGAGAGAGAGAAGTGCTGCTGGGGTGTGTGGGCGAGAAGGGAGAGAGAGAAGTGCTGCTGGGGTGTGTGGGCGAGAAGGGAGAGAGAGAAGTGCTGCTGGGGTGTGTGGGCGAGAAGGGAGAGATCGAAGCGCTGCTGGTGGAGCGGTCGGCGAAGGAGGTGGCGCGGAGCGTGCGGGCGTCGCCGATGCGTTCGTTGAGAAACTGGTTTTGGAGAAGCGAGATGATGGAGGTGATACCCTCGCTGGCGCGCAGCACGTCGCAGATGCGCAGCGAGGAGTGCGTGGTGTTCAGCAGACAGCCCGCCGCCAGCTGCAGTAGCTGTTGGATCTCGGGTGCCACGGCCTTCTAGAGATGACATACGAGCGACACGACCACGGAGCGCTTGATCTCGTTGTCACTGAACTGCAAACACTTGACCAGGAGCACCATCATCTCCTTCTTCTCCAACAATTCCAGCACCAGCAGGCTCTTCTTCACCGAGTCATTCTGCAGCTGACGCAGCGCCGCCACACGCAGCGCAATCTACCCTTCACACCCACTTTGATGCCTACGAGTGGGTAACTCAAGAAGGATAAGGCGCACGCCAGGTTGCGAGGGACCACAACCGTTTCGATGAACGCCAGGCGCCAGCGACAGCCGTCGGTGCAGTATAGGGCGCCCACCTCGGTGTCCTCGTGCGCACGAGATATCTGTACGCTGAGTTGGAAACTGTCTTCGTTGGCTTCGCTGTGTTTGGAGGAGGACTGCTCGTTGGCGGAAATGTACTCGGCGAGGGAGGGGCGCGAGGGAAGAGTGCTGTCGTGGCAGTAGTGCCAGAAGGTGTTGTCGAAATCGCGCGATGTCATGATGCGGTGAAGCGACTTGCTGGCGCGACTCAGCGAGAGTGTAGAGGAGATGGGGAGGTAGGATGATAGGGTAACAAGGGCGGAAAAGGGAAGAGAGGGAAGAGACAACGGCATCTCCCGATCCCTCTTCAGGCGCAGCGCGCAGTCATGACACACTCGCTGTGCCTTTTGTTTCCTCATGGAATAGCCGTACTCGCTCAAATCCTAATTGTGAAACGCGCGTTAAAGCAGCCTACCATCCACTCGGAAGAGCACTCACCGCAGAAGATCGATCCGCACAAACGGCAGTGATGCCGCCGCTTGAACAGCGAAAATCGGCAGCCACACGCTTTGCAGCCGGCCTTCATGCCGTCCGGCACCCACAAGGGAGTTATGTAGTAGTTTCCCACACTGTCATGCGTCTTTTGCATCTGGTTCGCGATTTCCCCAGGCTGAAGCGAGTGATTCTATTTCAATGAGGATTCGACACACACAGAATACGTATAGGTCTCCACAGCATCTCGACTGAGCAAATCGGGCGTATGAGGGAATCACCCTGTGGCACGCCGATTTCGATCCGATATAATTCTTTGTGTATTTTTCGTCGCAGTTCGAGTAGCACAGGATACAATTCAAACAAACCCGCACCCTCTTGCACTTCCCCATCAGGGGAATCGGCGTGCTATAGCGACAACATTCCGTGCACACCGACTATACGTCATTCTTACGAAAAAAGGGAACCATCAAGCAAGACTCGCAGGAAACGATATGCTTCGTGTCCCCTTCTGGAGCCATACATACAGAGCAATACGGCTGTCTCTTATACGTGTCCATCCGCCTCTACTCGACACCCCAGAAGGATGAAAGTGGAAAGGGAGTTTTCTTTCAATGAAACGCCTCTTTTGGGGGAGAGGGGTGTGCCTTTTCTATTCCAGAGATTGATGGGCATGTGAGGAATCCATGCGAAATAGAGAAGGACTTCCGGAAAGAGGTGGAGGGGATTAGGGCGAATACGACTGCCAGAAGGCATGACTATAATGAGGTTCAATCGGTGATGCTGTTTTCCCTCTCGATCAGGATGGAATGAGTAAAACAGCCCCAATCCTTGTTACACCATGCTTGACTTATTCTATCATTGTACATGCAGAAATCAGTTCGTTTGCTGGGAAAAGCAGCCCATTCACAATTCACTACAGTTTCTCTTCAAGTGTCTTTCTATCATGCGTGCCATGTTTTCTGTAACTGTATATAATGAGAAATAGGCGATTGGTGATGTCCCTGCTGCTATGTGCCCTTTGCGTCTGCAGTGAGGCGATCTTCATTGACATCACATTGTAGAGTCCGTACAGCTGACAGACGAGAACTTCTACAAGGAGACGCTTCTTTCGGGAAAGAGAGGGAATTGGTTCATCAAATTCTATACCAACGTAATCGTATACATTATTATTTACGATAGTGGTGCACCCAGAGCAAGAAGCTGGCTCCCATCTGGATCGACCTTACAAATAAGAATGAGGGGAAGGTGAACTTTGGAGAGGTGCCACCTCGATTCCCTGTTAAGAATAGGTGAATGCTATGGAGAACAATGAATTGACCCAGCGTTTCGGCGTTACAAACTACCCCACGCTGATTTACATTGTCGGTGTATGCGTTTATAAAGTGCCATTCCTCGTAGAACAAGTACGTGAAGTATGAAGGCCCGAATCAGCTGGACGCCTTGCAGGAGTTCATATCGGAGACGTAGAATCCAAGGTAGCTATTAAAACACAGATACAAATACGGAGAGAAGAAGTCGATTCCCAAGGCTCCAAGTGCCCTCATCCTGTTCCTTGAAGTTGCTGCTTCAATAATGCTTAATGCTAGAATCTGGGCGAGATGATTCAGCACCAGATGAACACGCAGCCCCTGATTCTCTGCGCCATCCTCGTCGCCATTGGCATCTGCATGGGCGTGACGCTCGGAATGATTGCGCACGTTGTTTTGAAGGAGCCCACTGTGGACGCGAAGAAGGAGGAATAGCGTGTTTGTTGCAAACAGATCACACGGAATCCATAATAACGCGCGTCTTCACCGCGGTGAACATGTTTTTGTAGTAGAAGACGTCGCGATTGTCGTTATCGCGGACGATCATTCCCTTCTTCTCCGCCTTCTACGCCTCACTTCCTCTCTCCTCCCTCACCCCAATCAAATCATCGCACACGCCAATCGGCAGTGCCATCTGCCGAATCAGCGCATTCCTTGACACGCATCCGCCGTTCTTCTCGACGATCGCCATGATCTTCTCCTCGCCCTTCTCCTCGCTCAGCGACTCCGCGCAGATCATCTGCTTCCCCTTGATCCAGCCCAGGTAGCAGTGGTGGCTCGCCATCTTCTCCTTCGTCAGCAGCTCGCACGCCTTCAAAAACTCCTCTAGTCCTCACACCCGCCTCTCTCCTCCACCCGGCGACTTCAGATCGCTCGCCGTCGCCTTGCCATAGAAGTAATACGCGTCCAGCAGCGGAATGGCTCCACTGTACTTCTTCATGTAGCTTCCCTTCACCAAAAACGACGCGATCTGCGAGGCCAGCTGCCCGTAGTACGCCGCCTCGTCGCTGTCCTGCTGGATCACATCCAGCACCTCGAAGTCCTCCACCGAGGTCGTGCCCATGTTCGACTTCGCCCACTCGTTGGCCGCCGCGCGCAGCTGCCGTTTTACCAGCGGCAGCACCGAGTCCATCGACAGCAAAAAGGCGAACATCGCCTCGGGGTTGCTGCTGCAGGCGCTCAGCGCGTGGCTGAAGCGCGTCACGCGATCGCACTCTTCGCTGAAGACTGCCACCACGTTGCTTCGGTTCTTGATCGCCACGAAGCTGTACTCGCCGTAGGCGCGGTTTGCCTCGAACAGCGTCGCCAGCAGGCTCGCCGACTTGCGGTCCTTGAACTCCAGCACGTGCTCCTTCGAGTCCGCCACCATCGACTTGAAGAAGAACTTCCCGTTGCGCATCAGCCCGCCCTCCTCGCACCGCGTCATCTGCGTCGTCTTCAGCGGCCAGTACACGCCGCCGCGTCGGTCCTCCGTGATTAGCAGCAGGCGTCGGTTGCTCACAACCGCCAGCGTCGGCACGCCGGGGAAGTAGTCCGTCTTGTACACCTCCAGCACCGGCTCCAGGATCTCGTTCTCCGCCAGGCGTTTCACCACTACGCTCGAAGGGAGGGAATTGTCGTACGGCCATTCTCGAACTCCACCTCGTAGAACTCCTTCTTCTCCGCCTTGCGGCGACTCGACGTCGGCGCGGGCGCGCCTGTTGCGCTGCGGCTCGTCATCGCGGCTCGCGCCATCGACTCTGCCGGCGTGGGCGTGAGAGGCACCGCGGGGTAGGGCGCTGGTGCAGAGATTGTAGACGGATACGCGGAGGGACCCGTGCTGATGTAGGCGCCGGCCATCGACGGCACGGACGGCATCGTGGTTGTAGTGGGTGCAGATGGCATGGTGGGTGCAGTCGCCGGTACTGTGGACACGCTGCCGCCGCTGTATATCACTCCGGGCCGAATGGATGAATAGCCCGTAGGCCTCGGAAGACTGACGGAGACTCCACTTCCCGCATACGGGCTGTAACCCATTGTGGATGGCACCGTGGGTACAGTTCCAGTGGGTGCGGAGGTTGTGTAGGTCGGTGTCGATGATATCATGGAAGGCCTTGTCGAATAGGCGGATGGTGCAGCCATGCCACCTCCAGGGCCAATCACACCCGCTGCGGGAGGAGCCGGCATGCCAGAACGCATCGCTGGCGTTGGAGGCGGCGGTGTGATATATCCCGGAGTGGGATACGGCGATGGGGCGGGAGGACGGGCCGGACCCATGACGTACCCAGTGCTCTAGAGAATGTGAGTCCCATTCATCATTACGGGAAGAAGCGTCCAATCCAAGTTATATTATACAGCATCACACTTACAGGAGGATATGGAGTTCCATAGGCTGGAGGCGGAGGCGCGTAACCCATTCCGTAACCACCCATCTAACTGTGATACTGCGCCACGCAACAGCGTACAGAGGGACCGAGACTTGATCCACTGTACATTTCCAAGAATACAAACTTCTACCTGAAAAAGAGTGACCCAACAAACAACCGCAATTCCGCAAACATTAGCGAGACGCATACCAAAGGCAAAAACAGATGCACAACGCGATGACAACTGCAACGATGATACTACGATGAGAAACAACAAGGAATCCAAACTTATCTCGGTTCCTCCGGAAGTGGACGTTCCGTGTGAGTTGCTGGATGGCAGGGAAGCGCTGGGTCAAACCCTCCAGCACGCCGCCGCTGCGCTGGAGTCTTCCTCGTTGCGACCGCAGCATTTCGTGTGATTGAAGCGCGCTTCTGCGGGTTAGGAAAGGGGAGGAATGCGACTCCAGGTAATTGTCGGCCATCCGAAGGGAGTTCTTGGTGGCAGTCATCTCCTTCAGCAGCAGCTGCGTTTCCGAATCATCGTCCTGCGTGTCCGTGCGAATGTTCGAGAAGAGCTGCGCTCGCGTCGATTTGATGGAAGCCGCTTCCTACCCATTCATCCGGCATACTTCACAAACCCGAGAGCGGTTAAATGACGTGGACAATTCCCTGTACACTTCACGAAAACGCTATCTCAAAGGGAAAGGAAAGCGCTCACCATCAGAATGCTCTTCTTGCTGTCCGATCCCTCTTTGTGTACAAAGGACTCCATTTCCATCAACACCACCATATACTACCGTCACAATGAAATGCAATCATTACTTTTCGCATGAACGACTCAATGCGCTGCTCCGTTTCCTTCATGGCTGCGAGTTGAGCTACAATGACAGCGCCTCTTCTATTCCCACCATCATTTGTGGCATCACTCTCCACATCTCTGATTAGGTTATTGTACTTCTGGATATCGTCCTATCCCTCAAGCACTCCAAAAACACGGATACGTTGATGGAAGACTCTACCGCTGTGAGATCTCCGTAGATACGCTCCCACTACGCATTATAGGCAAGGCAAAGTGAGACCGAGGGCATTCGTTTCCAAGATTTAGCTGAGAGAGGGGAGTGCCAAAAGGGCAGCCGATTTCTGCAATCATTTGTTGCTTCTCCGGAAAAGGCGTAATCAAGCCGATTCCCTCCTTTCTCGCATGTCCGTACAGTGGAAAGCAGAATGCCCGTACAGATTCGTCACTGCATCCAGTTCTTCGATGCCAAAAATCGGGCCGATTCTCATCTATCATTTTGCAAAACCCATTAAAACCTTCAAAGAAAGGATGAGTGATAGTCCAGCTACTGACGTGATCAAAATTGAACAGCAGAAGCTTCCGCACGGAGTGGATATGTACAAGGAGGATCTGGACGGAACGTACGAGTGGCTCCTAGATAACGATTATTTGTATCGCGGATACCGAACCAAATTGTCCTTCGTGGAAGCCTTCAAAAGGTAGTCTTCGTGGATATCGCTGAGGGGTAGCATGTTCCGCAGTACGAATGAAACGATGAACGTGTGGACGCATTTTCTTGGAGCGCTGCTGTTCATCTTCCTGATTTATCTCACCTACGCCATTCCCATCGAAAACATGGACACCATGCGGCAGGAGGTCGCGAAAGTGAACGCTGTTGTGCAGTGCAGCCCCTCTCCCGACTTTTCGTCCACGCTCTTTGATGAAGCTCAAAGCAAGGCAGCCTGCATAGAGAGACTGTCGCACAATGTGAATGCGGCGGAGGACTTTTCCTCGCTCTACAACTACATCGCCTCCCGAAAGGGAACGAACGTGTGGAAGACGATGGCGACCTATTTTGTGAACTTTATAACAATGACGAAGGACGAAACGCACCAGGAGCAAGTCGCGCACTGGCCACTCATGGTTTTCATTGCCTGTGCTATTTGGTGCATGAGTGCGAGTTTCATTTTCCACCAGTACTACTGCCTCAGCTTCACGGCCAACAACGTCCTCCAAACGCTCGACTACTGCGGCATCTGCATCCTCATCTCCGGCTCGTATGTCCCAGTCATCTACTACAGCTTCTACTGCTACCCCACCTACATGAAGATGCACCTCATCATCGTGGTCGTGCTGAATGTGCTGAATGTGTGTGTAATGGCCACGCCCAAGTTCCGCTCTCCGGCCTACCGCTCCGTGCGCGCCCGCTCCTTCACTATCGTGGCCTGCTACGCCGTGATCGCCATCATCCACCTCCTTATTCTGGATGGTCTCAAGAATCCCCTGTTCACCGTCCTCTTCTGGTACATGATCGGCATGGGCGGCACCTACATTCTCGGTGCGGTGCTCTACGGAACGCGCTTCCCAGAGAAGTTCTGGCCGGGTCATTTCGATTACGTTGTACGTTGCTCCTTCTTTGCCTCACTTCTAGTTTGCCTCGCACCAGCTGTTCCATGTGTGCATCGTCATCGCCGCTCTGTTCCACTATGTCGGATGCTATCAGATCTTCGTGGATCGCCTCGATAAGGTATGTCTAGCTCATTAGTTTGTGTTTCTTTCCACACCCTGCTTGAAGTCCACTTCCATCCGTCCGTACAACATCCCCGCGATTCTCGCCGTGACTTGTCATTCCGCACAAATACGGTTAACGGAGGGTTCGAAGGATGGAAACGGACGCAAAGTCGACGCAAGACGCAATAGTGCAATACAAGGTACCGCACGGTTTCGATGTGTACAAGGAAGACCTGGAAGGGGAGTTGTGGTGGCTGAAGGATAACGACTGTCTGATTCGAGGCTACCGCACACAGCTGTCCTTCAAGGAAGCGCTCAAGAGGCTCGTTTTTCGCAATGAGACTGACCTGTAGCCTGTTCCGCAGTCACAACGAGACAATGAACGTGTGGACGCACATTATCGGTGCGCTGCTCTTCATTTTCATCATGTTCCTGCTTTACGCCATTCCCGCACACGCAGTTCTTCGGCGATCACGCCGTTGCAAACTCCACGACGAGCGTTATGGATATCCTGAAGGACGAGGTGGAATCAACGATCCACATGTCGAAAGCGGCTATTCCGCGGTGGCCCATTCTTCTGTTCCTGATGTGCGCGTACCGCTGTCTTCGCGGAAGCGCAATCTATCACAATTTCTACTGTGTGAGCTTCATCGTGGAGAACATCGTCCAGACCCTGGACTACTGCGGAGTCACGATCCTCGTCACCGGGTCCTACATCCCCATCATCTACTACAGCTTTTACTGCTATCCGACCTATCGGAAGATGCACCTCACCATCATCGCCATTCTGAACATCCTCAATCTGAGCGTGATGGCGACGCCCAAGTACCGCGCACCGGAAACCAGGCCCGTTCGCGCTGCTGCCTACATCGTGGTGGCCAGTTACGTCGTGATCGCCATGGCGCACCTCTACACGCTGGAGGGATTCACCAACCCCTTTTACAAGAACTGCTTTTGGTATCTCATTGCGATGGGTGTGACCTACCTCCTCGGCGCCATGTTCTACGTCTCCCGCATTCCGGAACGCTTCTGGCCTGGTGCGTTTGATTATGTTGTGGGTCCTCGTCGATGTGCTTTATTTTTAGTTCGCTTCTCATCAGCTCTTCCACGTGTGCATCGTGCTTGCTGCGCTATTCCATTTCATCGGCTGCTATGAGTTCTACATTGACAGAGTGAATACTCCGTGTCTGGATCATTTTGCTTAACGTGCTTTGTTGGTCACATTTCTATTCGTGCTTTTCTTAAAGAGTGGGATTCCCATCTGTATGACCCTATTAGTTAAGCGCCATTTGTCGTTTTCGGACCCTTGTTCTCTTCTCGGCAAACAGAGAGAATGAGCGAGAAGCAAAAGCCGGATTTTGCAGAGAACGAGGATATGAAGAATTTGCACTCGATGGATGTGTACAAGGATGTCCTCACGGGTGACCTGTCATGGCTGAGGGACAATGACTACATTCTCCGTGGCTACCGCACTCCGCTCACCTTCTGGGAGTCCATCAAGAGGTCGGTTTCCTTCGTACGCATGAATCGTAGTCTTTTCCATTCTCACAACGAAACGATGAACGTCTGGACTCACCTGATCGGTACCATTCTGTTTTTCTTCCTTCTGTATTTGACGTACGCCATTCCGGTCGATCACTTCACAACCGCCGAGTCGGTGACGAGTAAAGTGGTGGGAGTGGACGCGATGGTCAAGGGGGAGATCCAATCCCTGAAAAGTGGAGGGGATGGCGCTGTGCCGCGTTGGCCCATCACGGTCTTCACTCTTTGCGCCATTCGCTGTCTGCTAGGAAGCACCGTGTTTCATAACTTCTTGAGCACCACCCGAAAGACGCGCGCCATTCTGCAGACGCTCGACTACTACGGCATTTGCATCCTCATCTCCGGCTCCTATGTCCCCGTCATCTACTACAGCTTCTACGACTATCCCGAGTATCTCCGGTTCCACCTCGCCATGGTGATCCTCATCAACGTCGTGAATGTGAGTGTGTTGGCCACACCCACCTTCCGGTGACCTCCTTTCTCTCCCTTCATCGTAGGCAGCCCAAGTATCGCGCCCTGCGAGCCACTCTCTTCACGATCGTCGCATGCTACGCGTTCTTCTTCTTCCCCCGCCTCTACCTGCTGGAGGGCTTCTCCAACCCCCTCTTCTCCGTGATCTTCTGGTATATGATGGGAATGGGAGGAACCTACATCTTCGGTGCTGTCCTCTACGGAAGCCGATTCCCCGAGAAGTACTCTCCCGGACTATACGATTACGCTGTTCGTTTCGTTCTCCCCCTTCATTCTAGTTTTCTTCGCATCAGCTTTTCCACGTGTGTATCGTGATCGCCGCGCTCTTTCATTACGTCGGCTCGGTCCAAATCTTCATTTATCGCGTGAACCACCCCTGCCTCTCTTTGTAACAAACACGCCATTTTACACCGCCACCTTCTTCACAAACTCCCACACCGACTTCACGCCGCTGCTCGGAGGGTACTCGAACTGGAACTGGCCCACATTCACCAATACCGACTCGCCCTTCTCCAAACTCAGTGCAGGGAACACGCCTCCCAGTGCGTTCACATTCCTATGCCTTACTTGCTTTTGCTGCTGTTACGAAAAGGCAACGCCAAAATCCTTCCCATTTATGGAGTAGCTCACGGTCCGGCGATCCGCGTCCAGCAGACAGCCCACCACGTCTCCCGGCTGGCACACCGCACCGTACTCCTCGCTCTCGTCTCCATTCCACTTCTTCCCTCGCGCCGTGTCTAATCATCAGATGAATCGTGATTGCCCACCAAAGCCCCAACTATTTGGATCGTCGCCCACTCCATTCTCCTGCGCCTCGTCGCACTCGTTGTTCTTCCCGCACCAGCCCAACTGAACCAGGCCCTCACTGACAATATGCACCTCAAAATAGTAGCTCCCGCACACCACGGCAATGTTGCCCAGACGCACCGTGGGGAATTCCGACGTGGCATACACGATGCCGTCGTCTTGAATCGTTGCGCTGCCACTCAGCAGCGACAGACGCTTGGAGAAGGGAATCGCCTCCGTGCTCACTTTCTTCGCCTTCTTCGCCGGCATCGTGTCAAACTCGTCAAATGACAAGGGCGTCAAGTCACGCTTCGCCTTCGTCTTCGTCTTCTTCAGCTTCATCCCGGCGTCGATCGCGCTCACCGCGTCGTCCGCCATACTCTGGTAGTTCACGTAGCTCTCAATGCTACGCTTCACACATCTCCACTTCCAAGCACGCCTCCTGCTCCTTCTCCTTCTTCTGCTTCGCCAGCTCGCGCAGAAACTCCTCGCGACCCTCGCCCGTCAGCTCGTCCAGGCCGTGCGCGAAGTCGCACATGTCGCGGCGCGGACAGCCGTAGTGCTTGTCGGCGTCCGGCGGAACTTGGAATCAAGAGAGAGGGGAAGCATCACCATTACCGCTCTCGTGCGCCTTCCACCAGCGCATGCACATCTTCTGCTTCTTCTGCTCGTGGAGGTACTTTGTGCGAGAACGCTTCACGCCCTCCGCCCTGGATGTGAATCATACGGCACACACTCACCATTTGGGGACCTCGCAGTACCAGCCGTAGATGCCTGCCTTCGGTGCTTCCATGGGAACATCGGCCCTACGAATGAAGTTAGAGAAAAGAGATAACAGCGTTGCATCGGGATTGGTTGCCTTCAGCTCCTCCAATTTGTCTAGGCGCTCCTTCCACTTCTGAATCGCAACCGTCGCATTCACCACAAGCATTCTAGCGGTAACTCGATGGGCAGAAAGAAAACCGTCTTCCGTTCAAATCTCTGCAGGCACTGAAGTCGAGTGTTGCATTCGGGTTCGAGACTTTGGCCTTCTTCTTCAGCATGGCGCCGAAACTACGCGTAAGCAAGGCAGCGGCTTCCATTACCCTCCCTTTCCTCCGAGCAGTCGCATACTCACTTGCACATCGCAGAGATTCGGGATCGAATCCTCCTCATTCAGAAGTCGTCCATTTACAGAACAAAACGAGCTCCGACTGTGGAATGTGCTCTCTCTCCTATAGTGTTACGATATAGAGTAGAAGGGATACCGAAATGGTGAACTTGACTTCGCTCACCAACGGAGACTGGGATTCTCCCACTTTGGTCCCATTCAGATGATAGAAGAACTGCACCATTGGAATCGCACTATCAAAGTCCAAAGTGAAAGAATGATTGTCAACAAACACAGGAAGAGAAGAATGGTTCAAGAGCGCCACCGTCTATTCGTGAAGAATGAAGAAAAGGGGTACCACTTATGATTACATCCTCCTTGAAGAAGAATGCAATCTCCTTGGAAAGAGTCACCGTCGTGAGGCTCGGAATGTCTACAGGGGAAGTGGGTTCGGAAAAGGGACTGATGAGACGGATACGACGAGGGTTGCGGAATGACTTGCTCTTCGCATCCACTGTTGAAATGGAGCGGAGTTTTGGCAAATCTGTGTGTAAGGTGTAGAGAAATAGAGTACTTCGCAAAACGAGCGTGGTGTCCTCGTTGGCGTAATCAAAGCGAAGGGCGTCCATACCCAATTCAATGGAAGTCAGTTCAGGCAAGTCTATTCTTCATTCTCCTTCTTTGAACGGACTCTCAAACACGGCACGCTCACAGCCATCAAAGGCATGTCCGCCGAGTGTTATGGATTTCAACTTTGACAAGTCTAGTCCTCAGAGCGGCGAAGCAAACACACTCCTCAGTTCCAAATCCGCCCAGTAGAAGCACCAGCTCTTGTTGTTCCAATCACCCACTTCAAGCACCTCCAGAGAAGTCAGATTCTCGACTCGAAAGCGCGAGTAATCAGAGAAGGAATAGTTGCCCATCTTCAATTCCATTAAAGAAGGGCAGTCTTGAAGGCAGAAGTGACGACTCGGGTTGTTGCCGAAGCCATTCTTCCATTTGGTGAAACTCCTCTTCCCAATCACCATACTCTTCAATTCCTCCGCTCCAATCACCTTCACTTCCTCCACAAACCCAAAGCAGTCGTCACCGATCGCAATCCGATTCAGGTTCTTCCATTCCCTCACGTCAAACCGGGTCTCCAAAGGGTCATTTCTGCAATTCGATGGAACCAGGAGTTCCGTTGTTGTCTCCACACCATTCGCCGACTCACACTCGTCATGCTTTGACAGCCCCCAAGCGAACGGGTTTATATTATCTGTGTTCACATACCATCCGTTAACCAGATCCACACTGTCAACCAATTCGCCTCTCTCCCACCTCCCTTCTCGCACCGCCACACCCGTGCTCGCATCAATCTCACAACCCTCTCCATCTCTCACACACTCACATCGTTCTTCGTCAAACACATAGCCCCCTTCATACACGGGATAGCAATCCAATGCACTCCGGTTGCAGCCCCTCGTGATGTCATACTCGATCATCACATCTTCACTCTCAAACTCCTTCTCAATCCGGATCAGCGCATCCTTCTCCCACACTCCACATCGCAATACCCGTCCACTCTCTTTATCAAATTCCATTCCCCTCCCTTCTCTCTTCATGGATTCTCTGTTATCAAAGCCACCTCTGTAAATCACCCCCTTTCCTTCAACCACTAATTGCAATCCATTCTTACAATTCTGGATGCAACGGACGTCTCCCGTATTCCTCAAAGGAGGCAAATGTCGATAGAAGCACACCTTTCCACGTTTATATTCAGTGCATTCACTTCCATTTATTCCATCATTACGCACTTCTGCTCTTTGAAGAATCCCCTTGCGATATAGCGAAACTCGCCCACTCTTCACCTCTCTCACCCGAACCTCATCACAATGCTCTCCCCGAAAGGTAGTAATCTCAGCAAGCACACCATTCACTTCTTTCGTATAATGCTCATCTTCGATGAATCCAAGAGAAGATAAATCCATCTCTCGTCGCAACGCTATTCATCAATACAACAATGAAGTAACCACATCGTGATCCTCCTTTTCTACACAGACTTCCATAAATCTGCCAGTTTTCTGTGGCCACCCTCCTCTCACAAATTGCGATGAATAGGGATCGACCCGTTGTCACATTTCCATTCAAAGCGGAAACGATAAGTAGGATGCTCCTTGTCATGGATTCCTCCCACTAGAAACTCTCCAATCAAATGGAATTACGAACTCTGCAGAACTCAGTGCGCTCTACCCATTAATAAACTCAGTATCGTTTCTTTCAACGGAGGAGAAGAATGAGATCTCTGCCTACTATATCGAGAAGACAAAGCATGAGGAGAAACTATCCGATGCCCTGCAGCAGCTCAAAGCGGTGCAATGCTACTGGAGAGACATTCCCTCCTTCTCCTCATCGATTAACACGGCGTTGCATGGAGGACTGAAGGAGGGAACCATCACGGAACTGTCGGGAAGAGGATCCACGGGAAAGACGCAGTTTGGCATGATGATGTGTGCCACGGTGCAGCTCCAAAACACAGCCTATGTTCAAAATCAGGCCATGTGGGGCTTGCCAAATCCTCTCACTGGATAGTATTATCGATACGGAAAACACATTCAGCGCTCTTCGTCAAGACGAACTTTTGAAGAGGACGAAGAATCAGTACGCAAGCCTAGGTAATGTATTCGTATGGAAGGTTCCCTCTCTTGAACTGTTTCTTCAATTGCTGGATTCTCTCCCTCTCTTCCTCTCCTCTCATCCCAACGTTTCCATATTCGCTGACCTGAATGCATAGATCCGTCTGATCGTCATCGACTCCATCGCCTATCCGTTTCGACAGTTCACAGACATGATCGAGCGATCGGTGAAGCTGTCCGCTGCCATCCGCGCTTTGACCTCCTTAGCCTCGCATCACATGCTCGCCATTCTCGTGACCAACCACATCACCTCATTCACGCCTGATTCCGAATCGCCGCTCAACACAACCCAAATCATCCAGCCCTTGTTGGGTCCAATGTGGTGGCACGCTGTGACCAACCAGCTACTCCTAACGATGAGTATGGACGGAAGGAGGGAATTGCGGGTCCAGAAATCGAGCTATCTTCCATCCACGCAAATCCCGTTCCGAAGTGAGAGAAGAGTGTATGCCTAAAGTGTAGTTACAAGCGGTGGTGTGGTGAATTGTGGATGGAGTGTTTGTTGAAGAAAGAGTCTCACCACGTATTCCTCTCACACTGCCTCTTCTTGACGCCCTGTCGTAGTGAAACCACACTCCGCCACTCGGAAGAAGGCTCCGTGTCCAGTTGCGCCACATACTCCAGCGACTCGTGGATCACAAAGCACTTCCGGTACTTCACATCTGCGCCTCAATCCTCGCTCCCTCGCCCACTCTGAATGCTCACCCTCCCAATGGCGTTCATGCAACCCACACACATCAGCATCCGCACTTCCGGACAGTCCTCCAGCACCAACTCATTCGCATAGCACGCCTTTCCCTTCTTCTCCTCCACATTCTCCTCATCCCCGTTCAACGCGCCCTTGCCCACCACCAGATAGTGCAACGATGGCAACTCTACGCTTCACACCTCGTCCTCCGCCCACGTGAAACGACCACCCTCTTCACGTTCGTGAACGACTCGTCGCCAATGCGAACGCTCACCAACTTCGAGAAGCCTACGCTCCACACCCCACACACCCCAAACCCTCCAGACGCAGCGCCGACGCCTTCTGAAAGCAGCTGCCCTCCACCGTCAGCGTCGCCAGGCTCGGACACGCCTCGATCGCGCACTTCTTCCACTCCTCCATCGCGTGGCTGCCCACACACACCTCCGTCAGCGCCGGGCAGTCCTGGATCGTCAGCGACGTGCCGTTGCCTCGCTTGGCGAAACACCACTCGCCCACCACCACCGCCTCCAACACGGGCAGTTTCTTCACGACGAAACTGCCCGCGTAGCAGAAGGAGTTGCCGCCAATCCGCACGACGCGGAGAAGCGGTGCGTCCACGAGTCTGAGAGTGGTCAACGTCGTTTCGTTGCAACTTTTCTCCCCGAAAATCACCACTTCCAACGTATTCAACAGAAGGGCCTTCACGGACGTGGAATAGGGGACAATTGCTCCGTGATGACCCATCCACTTCTCGAAGCACTCCGCATCTATGCTTCAAATCCGCCATGCACCTTCACTCTCAATCGTGCTCTCAATCACCTCCGAAAACGCCGATGCCTTCAGGCACAGGTTCTCAATTCGCCGCGGACCGCAATTCTTTACCACCACGTGCCCGAAGTTGCGGAATGTAACGCCCGTGGCATCCAGATAGTGTAACTGTGGGAGGTCTATGATGTGAAAAGGAAACGACGATGAAACTCTCCAACACCACGCAATTGCTGTAATCGTAGGGTTGGACGCTGGATTTGATGCACGCCTTTTCCGTGCTGCCGATGAGACACTGGTCGCTCAGGTGCATCTGGACCAGTGCGGGCAAGTCTACGGAAAAAGGGCCGAAAAAGGGAATACCCTTCAGCATCACGGTATTGAGTCGCATGAAACAGTTCGTGCCCAGAAACAACTCCTCCAGTGCCGGCATGTCTATTCCTAACGCCACGACGGAATCTTCCACCCTCCAACACGAATTCAAAACAGTTGATGAAACAGCCAAAAGTGTCCGTGTTTTCGCCGATAGAGAGCGTCCGGAGCACGGGCAGCCCGCGCAGCTCGCAGACCGAGAATTCACAGAAGCAGTCCTTGCCGATCACGAGCGACTCCAGCGACTGCAGGTTGACGAAGAAGGCGTGCATGGAGTCGCAACGGTAGTTGAGATTGGAATGCCGACGCTGGAAACAGTTCTCGCCAATCTCGACGGAACGCAACAGGGCGAAGCCAGAGAGTGTGAACTGCGCCACGTCGGTGCAACTGTCGTCCCCGATGGACAATTCCTCCAGGAGGGTGTGCATGCCCTCCAGCTCCGGCGTCTTCTCGGGGAAGGCGGTGGAGCGCGCGTATTGCGTCGAGCCCCGGAAAAAGCCTCCCTCGTACACAATCTCGCCGGAGGGGGCGATGAGCTTTCCCACTCCATGGGCTGCCGACGCACAGATCGTTCCCTCGTAGTCCAGCTCCTTGTCGTAGCGGTTGATTCGTCCATAGCACACCGTTGACTGATCGATCATAAACCCTTCATATATCACCTTGCTCTTCCTGCTAAGCAGCTTTCCCCAGCCGCAGGGCTTGCCGTCCAATACGTCGCCTTCCCAGGTAAAACAGCCACTCTGAATCATTTGGTTGCGCTGTGTGTTGGAAATGGGATAGGCACTCTCGACAACGTTGTTGCTGATGGTGTACACACCAATCATCCTCTTCTCCCGAACGCTCACCGCAATGAATCTCCCATAGATGATTCCATTCCTCCACTCCGTCTCGATGAATATGCCATTCGGCTTTGTCAGAATGCCCTTCCCATCTGGATGTTGCAATTCATCAAGTGCATAGAAGCCACCATCAACGCCCACAACTGCGACATCTCCCACGTGAAAAACGAACGTCTCCACGTCCTCCTCCACTTGATTGCCAATTCCCTCCTTGTCCACATTCCCTTCACTCGACGATGACGACTCTTCGCAATAGCACTCCATTCTCCCACGCGCCCTCAAACCAAAAGGAAGATTGAGCGCCAATTCAACCTGCAATCCACAGCGCTTCCCCACAAACGCAAAGCGACTCCCAACAAACACCCAACTATGATACAACTACGCATGCTCGCTGGTCCACTTGCAGTGGAAGGCCTTTCCGCGCGGCTGGTCCACGCGCTCGAAGGTGTGCGAGCCGAAGAAGTCGCGCTGCGCCTGCAGCAGGTTCATGGGCAGGCGCTGCGACCGGAAGGAGTCGAAGTACTCCAGACTGGAGGTGAGCGCCGGAATGGACACACCGCTGGCCACCGCCAGACCCACCACGCGCCGCCACGCCGTCTGCCGCGTCGCCAGCTCCTGCGCGAAGCCGGGGTCGAGCAGCAGGTGCGGCAGGTCGTCCTTGGCAAAGGCCTGCTTGATGCGGTCCAGGATCTTCGCGCGGATGATGCAGCCGCCCTTCCAGATGCGCGCGCACTCGCCCAGGTCGATGCCCCACTTGAACTGCTGCGACGCCGTCTGAATCAGCTGCAGCCCCTGCGCGTACGCCACCAGCTTCGAGCAGAACAGCGCGTCGCGCAGGTCCGCCACCAGCTGCTTTCTGTCCACGCCGCTCCAGTCGAACGCCGGCCCGGGCATCAGCCACGCCGCACGCATGCGCAAGTCCTTCGCGTCCGACAGGTACCGCTCGAACAGCGCCGCGGCGATGGTGGGCGCCGCTACGCCGCGCTCCGCCGCCTCCTTCACCGTCATCATGCCCGTGCCCTTCGAGCCCGCCACGTCCAAAATCTTGTCCACCAGGAAGCCCTCCTGCGGCGGCAGACCCGCCACGTCCTCGTCGCGCTTCGCCAGGATCAGACTCGTGATCTCCACCAGGTACGAGCCCAGCTCGCCCGCGTTCCACTCGCGGAAGATGCCGCTCATCTCCTCGTTCGAGAAGCCCGCGCTCTTCAGCATGTGGTACACCTCGATGATCAGCTCCATGTCCCCGTACTCGATGCCGTTGTGCACCATCTTCACGTAGTTGCCAGACCCCGCGCCGCCGATGTACGTCACGCACGCCTCGTCGTCCACCTGCGCCGCGATCTTCGTCAGGATGCCCTCCAGCGCGTCGTACGCCTCCTTGCGACCGCTCGGCATCAGCGACGGGCCGTGGCGCGCACCAATCTCGCCGCCCGACACGCCCATGGACACGAAGTTGAAGCCGTTCTCCTCCAGGTACTTGGTGCGGCGAATCGACTCCTCGAACCACTCGTTACCGCCGTCCACAATAATGTCGCCCGCCTAGGCGTTATAAGGAGAAGGAGAAGCGACGTCCATGTACGGGAGCAGACTCTCGATCGTTTTGTCCACGGGAGCGCCCGCCTTCACGAGAAGAATGATCTTGCGCGGACGGATCAGCGACTCGCAGAACTCCTTGGGCTATGCTATGAATACAAAGCAGAGTGGTTACAGTATGAGCGCCGTAGACCTTGTCGCTGAGCTTTTCCTCCTCCGCGCGCTTTATGCAAATGTCCACCTACCCATGAGATAGAGAGAGGTATAAAAACTCTCTCGGGAGACCGGTTGGACACGGCCACATTGAATCCCTTTGAAGCAATGTTCAGGGCGAGGTTGCTGCCCATCACGCTCAGACCATAGACACCAATATCACAAGACATAATAAATAATGAAATGCAGAGACGAAGAATCCTTCACCTGCCGTCAGCTGCCCCCTCTTTCATTGGGCGCATGGGGAATGAGCGGAAACGCCCCTCATTGTGTTTGCCCAAAACTAACAACAGAAACATTGGGAGAACAAAGCCGCAAAAGAAACACCATTTAACCCAGAATACTTCTCATCGACATCTTCATCATCAAGTTCTTGTTGTACTCCTTCAGACGGTTGCTGCTCTCCGTCTCCATCAGCTCCTTCGCCTCCAGCGAGGACTCCTTCACGAACTCCAGGTACATCTGCTCGTACTTCACGGCATCCGCCCAGTCCTTGTTCAGCCTACGCCTCACACACCTCACACACGCCTACTCGCAGCACTGCGTCAGCTCGCGCACCACGCGCAGGTACAGCGGGTGGGACTTCTGCAGCTTGCCCAGCGCGATGCGCAGACACGCCACGGCCTTGTCCGTGAAGACCAGCTGCTTGTAGAGCAGGCCCAGGTTGGCGTACACCTCGCCGATCTCCTCGCTGTGGTCCGAGCACGCCATCAGGTAGATGTCCAGACTCAGCTTGTAGTGCAGGATCGACTCGTGCAGCCCGCCCGCGCGGCCCAGCGAGTCCGACAGCTGGCTGTGGCAGATGGCGCTCTCGATGCTGTCCACGCCGTACGCGCGCTCCGTGCAGCGCAGCGCCAGCCGGTTATACTTCACGGCGCCCGCGAAGTCCTTCAGCGAGAAGAGGATGGAGGCCATGGTCGTCAGCGCGCGGATGGCGATCGGGTGCAGCATGTGGCACGCCGACACCGCCGTGATCACGATCTGCCGGCAGCACGCGAACGCCATGTTCAGCTGGCCCTGCGACAGCAGCAGCGAGCAGTGCTGGAACAGCTGGATCAGCGAGTCGTCCAGCAGCGACGTGTGCGTGTACTTCACGCGCGGCGCGAACCCGCGCACGTCGCTCGGCTGCAGCGGGCACGCCTCGTCCATCGCGTACTTCTTCGCCGCCAGCTGCACGCCCATCAGGATGCACACGCGCCGCAGCAGCATCACGCGGTCGCACTCCGCCGGCGCAAACGCCGCGCCCACGCCCTCGGCCCAGATCTTGCACGTGTAGTGGAACTTCGCCGCCACCAGCTTGTTGATCTGCGCCCACACGCCCGCGCCCGTCACGTTGCGCTCCGCCAGCACGCGCGCGATCGCCTCGGGCACCTTCGGCCCCTTCTTCTTGCGCAGCGCTTCCAGACACACCTCCGCGTCGCGGCTCTTGCTCACCAGCGCGTTCAGGAAGGCGGCCACGGTGTAGGCGGGCGCGGCGGCCAGCTCCTCGTCGGACAGCAGCACGTTCAGCAGCTGCTTGCAGGCGCGCGCGATCATCTCGCTCTCGCAGGCGCGCAGCATGTCCAGCTCGCCCGGCGCCGCCTCCTCCAGCGCCTTGTCACAGCACAGCGTCGCCAGGTGGCCCAGGTAGCGCACGTTGACGCCCGAGGAGTGCATCAGCTGCACGATCTTACTGCCGTCCTGGTTGTTCAGCGAGTAGTCCTTCAGCTGCTCGTGCAGCAGCGGCAGCATCTGGTTCGCCAGGAAGTTGGCCAGCAGGATCACGTCGCTCTCCTTCGCCGTGTTCGCCTTGTCGTCCGTGCTCGCCGCTGCCGTCGTCGCCGAGTACGGCGTGAAGCAGTTCACGTCGAACGCCGTCGGCAGCGCCTTCACCGCCGCCTCGATCATCGGCAGCTCGCCCTCCAGCGCCTTCAGCTGCTCCGCCGTCACCTCCACCGCCTCGCCCTTCTGCTTCTTCTCCAGTAGCTCCTTGATCTGCTGCCCGCGCGCCTCCAGCTCCGCCTTCTGCGTGATGATGTGCTCGATCAGCTCGGGTCGCAGAATGAACTGCGACGAGCCCGCGCTCTGCGCGTCGCGCTTCAGCTCCTCCTGGATCCAGAAGCAGTCCACCGGCTGGCTCCGGATGAAGTCCAGCGCGTACACGTGGCCGTCGATGCCGCGCAGCAGCTTCGCGTCCACCGGGCCCGTGAACGCCACCTTGCCCTCCGTCGCCGTCAGCGGCGTGCTGCAGCCCGTCGTCTCTTCCGTCTTCTCCGCAGACTCCGCAGACTCAGCAGGGGTCAGGCGGATGGAGGACTCGCTCCAGTGCAGCTTCTCCGCCAGCGCCGCCACCTTCGCCGCCACCTGCTTGTCCGCGTACACCGACCGGCACCCGTCGACGCTGCCGTACAGCAGCATGGACTCCGCACCGCGCTACGCCTCAGCCCCGCGCGCCTCACCCACCTCGCTCAGGCCCGGCACCGTGGTCTGCGCCAGGTAGCGGTTGCCGCGGTAGTCCACCACGGCCAGCAGCATCGTGCACAGCCCCTCCACGTTCGCCGTGTTGATCGCGTTCGCGCTCTACGCCTCACGGCCCGCCGCTGCGCCCACCAGGATCTCGTAGTTCACCAGCGCGCGCGCGCCGTTGCCCTCCAGCGACGCGGGGATGCGCGTGAACGTGATGCCGTCCACCTGGTACGTCGGGTTGCCCAGACTGCTGCGCAGCGGCTCGATCGCCTCTACGCCTCACGTCGCGCCCACGTCACCACCGTCCACGATGCGCATCGCGCCGCGCGTCGCCGCCTCCGCGAACTGGTTCTCGTACTCGATGGCGTAGTACAGGCGGATGTCCGCGTCCTCCTTCGACGTCTTCACCGCCGTGTACTCCACCAGCCACTGCTTCTGCGCGCTCACCTCGCTCGACAGGTACGGCAGCGACTCGTCGCCCAGAATGCCCTCCGCGTGGCTGAACAGGTTGTGCTGGTCCGCCGCCTTGCACGGCGCGAACCAGTTCTGCGCGCTCACGTTGCTGCTCGGCAGCGGCCGCAGCGACGCCAGCAGCTCCTCCAGCTTGATCTTCTCCACCTGGTCGCCCTCCGCCTGCCGCTGCGCGTACCACGCCGCGAACGCCGGCGACACCGCCAGCAGCAGGTGCGACAGCGTCGGGTACACCGCGCCGCGCTCCGCGTCCGCCGCCGCGTTGAACGCCGAGTCCGTCGACTGGTTCACGAAGAAGCCGCTCGCGCCGCCCGTCACGTGCACCACCGCGCCCTCCTTCGTCACCACCTACGCCTCAGCCAGCGCGGCCACGGCTACGCGCACGTACACCAGGTCGCCCACCAGCTGGCGGTTGGGCGTCGGCGGGTTGTACGCCGGCAGGCTCATGCTCGCCACGGGCAGCTCCTTCTTCTCGCCCAGCAGGTTGTGCGTCGCCGTGAAGGACTCCAGGTTGAATGTGATGGGGAACGCGGGCTTGTCGATCTCGCTCTTCAGCGTCTGGTCCTTCGCGATCGTCGCCTCATCGAAGTAGTGCTCCGTCAGCTTCATCCCGCGCGCCTTGTCCTTGTCCTCCTCCGCCGTCTTCACGATGTTTGCGAAGTCCGTCAGCGACTCCGGCACCTCGTCATCCTGCTTCTTCAGCAGCAGGCCCAGCAGCGGCAGGTTGTCGCTCACCAGCGCCACCGTGCGCTTGATGTGCTCTCTGGCTGCCAGCGTGTTGTAGGGGTCGCACACCAGGTAGAACGTCGAGCCCTCGCGGATAAAGTCGTACTCGCCGAATGTGCTCATGTCAGAGATCGCCCTTCTGCCCGGCTTCATGTCCACCTCGAAGTGGTAGCAAGAGTAGATGGAGAAGCTGTAGTAGGAAAGAAGACGCTCCTTCAGCGACAAGGAGGAGTCGTACGACGTCACCGCAAACTCCACCTTTTCGCCATTCGGGCCCTTGACGACGATGTTGAAGGGCTTTTCCTCGGCCATTGCCTGTTGTTGCATATTGATTATCCTAGCCATTATACACCACGATGAGCGAAAAAGCAAACCTCTTGGAGTAATACACAAGCAGAAATGGACGGGAAAAGAAACGGAGAAACTGGAGGTTTGGGAAACCCCACCGATTCAAATGCCTGCAATTGTCTTGTTCTCCGCAAGGAAACAGGAATTGCGACATTGGGTGAACAAACAGGAGGGGATGCAGATAGGCAGGTTACAGTAGACTATGGAACATGGCGCTCGTGGAGAGGGTGTCCTTTCCTCCACAGAACCGGTAGTACTCCTTCAGCACTTTGGAAAAGGAATCCTAGAGAGTTAGAAAGGAGGGGGGAATGCACTCGATACCGACTCCGCATTGCTTCGTCGATTTGGCCGACCAGAATCTGAACACGATCGACCACTTTTCTGCGCTTTAGGATGATTCGGAGAGATCACCTGGGAGGGGTGATTCCCTTCTCCTTTAGCAATGCGGACAGCATCGGGCCCGTGTAGGTTCCGTAGTCTGCGTTGAAAATGTCAAACGCCGTCACGCGATGCACACCATAGTCCTGAGAGGATCCCTTGACTTCTATTTGTGATTAAGATAGGGAATGAAGACGCTGACTCTGAAAGAGAATGTCCATTTCCAGCGTATGCACGAGCATTTCGCGCGAGTCGCTCTCCTGAAAGAACACCCTTCTCTCCTTCAGTTCCTGCTCCAACCTCTCACGTGGAAGGACGAGTGGGATGATTTCGGAGTTGCACATGTACACATTGGCCGCTTGCTTGGAATGAAGGGGGATCTCCTTGAGTAGATGAACGGATATGATAGCACGTTGAACAGGGAATAGATGGAGGGAAGCTGCTCGTCAGAAAACTGTTTGTAGTCGATTTCCATCATGGCGAGTCCTTCTCGCAGATCGGCACTCCAACTTGTTGGGATATCGTTTTCGGTAGAAAAGGAAGTCTGATTGATCATGAAGGACTCGCAGGAGGAGGATTCGTTGGTTTGCTAGCGATGATGTTGTCAAATGATGCAGCACAGAGTCAAAGGGAATTCGTATTGATTTCTGAATTGTATCGGGGGTTTCCTACGGATGAGAGAGAAAAGGAGGCTGGACGTCTTTGTTGAAGATGCACTCCTTGGGGAGAATGAGAAGCTTCACACTTTTGGCGTTCGCTTTTGATTACCGTGGATGGAGTGAAACGGGGTGTGAGGATGCGTCTGCAGTGGAGGGAGTGTTGGTGGAAGTTGATTCCATGGGAGTGGGAGTGGGAGTGGAAATGGGAATGAGGATGTGGAAGAAACAGAGAAGGAATGGAAATAGGTTGAAAGAGCTCCAATACCTAGGATTGAGATGACAGGAGAAGAGCCGACTTCCCTTCACGGAGAAGTCCTTCACATTGGAGAAGGCTCGAGTGGAAGTGATAGAGAGGGATTGGAGAGAGGGGATGTCTAGGATTAAGGATTGAGGAGAAGGGGAACTCTCGCATACGACACGGTGAACGTTTTGCAGCGATTCACTGTATTTGTTGTCAACAGTGAACGCTGCCAGTTTTGGCAAGTCTAGTCGTTATTCCTTTAAGCGTGAACGACTTCGCATGATCAAGGAGGACGAATCAACTGCCGCGAAAGCAAAGGAATTCATGCCGAAGTGGATGGATTCCAATTCTGGCAAGTCTACTTCATTACGCCTTATTCCGGTATTCACTCTCTAAAGCAAGAGTGGTGCAGTCATCAAACGAGTGCTTGCCAAACGCGATGGATTCTAATCTCGGCAAATCTATGCTTTATTCATTGTCATCATGGGAACTCTTCAACTCCAGTGAAGCGGAATAGAAGTTGTAGCTCCAGTCATTCACATCGCCAATCTCGATAGTTCGCAGGAAAGGGTTGTTATCGACAGTGATCAGTCCGTAATCGGAGAATGAATAGGACCCAATCCTCAGTGCTCTCACATTCTCACAGTCCTTTAGGGTGAAGTGATGAGTCTTATCGGAAGTATAACTGTTCTTGTGTCTGGTGAAGCTGTTCTTACCAATCACAACGCGCTCCAAGTGTTTCAATCCAATCAGACTGACGCCTTCAACATTGTTGAGACAGTTGTCACCAACAATGACTTCTCTCAGTCTCCTGTAATGACTGAGATCAAGGACTCTTCGATAATCTTGACCGCATTCATCAGCAATGACGATGTGCGTCGTTCCCAAGTCCATTGCAGTGATTTCGCTTTCTGTGCAGACGAAAGAGGAGTGAATCATAACGGGGACAAAAGGATGCACTGTCTTATCACCCAACTCTATGGATAAAGAGGCAGCAACAATCGTTCTCTTCAGGACCATGTGGTCAGGGAACTGGAATAGGTTCTTTGAGAGGTAGACGGTGTGGAGATATGGGATAGCTAATCATGATACACATGCAGTGCAGTTACAATCAATCGTGACTTGACGAGGATACTTGAAGGTAGTACCACTGTTTCGAGCTTCTGGAATACTGGTGATTGTAGTCAGTTTGGGCAAGTCTATCACATGATCAAAAGAGTCATAGCTCACTCTTCAGAACCAATGCAGTAGTGACGGAATCCTCGTTGAAAGAAAAGGCGTTCTTTCCAAGTTGGATGACAGTCAAGTCAGGCAGGTCTACTTCCTTATTCCCCGTTATTAAATCGACTCTCAAAGGCAACATGATCACACTGAGAAAAGGCGTTCTGGCTAAAGAGGAGTGTCTTCAGTCTTGGCATATCTAGTGCTTAGTATTGAATGGCTGTGGTACTTCTCAGTTCCAGAGATGCGAAGAAGAAGTTGTTACCCTCGCTGTAAACACTTCCCATTTCAATGACTCCCATAGACGGCACATTCTGAATCTCACATACAGAATAGTCAACGAAAGAACCAGAGCCAATCCTCAGTTCCTGCATCATAGGACAGTCCTTTAGGTAGAAATGGCGATCGGGGTTCATATAGGGAGTGCTCTTCCTAGAAAAGCAGTTCATTCCAATTTCAACTTGTTCAAGGTATTTCAATCCAACCAAACGAACAACATCCACATTCTCAAAGCAGCTATTGCCAATGATCACTCTCTTCAGTCTTTTCATGCTACTCAGGTCCAAATGCCACTTTCCTCTCATATTGCACCTATTCTCTGGGATAACCAGTTCAGTCGTTTCATTAGTGACATGCATTCCTGAGCACTCGCCCAATGCACGCAGTGTCAATTCATTCGATGGTTCTTTCTTAAGATACTTGAAAAGAAACCCGAAAAGAATAGCAAGAGTCAATCCTTTCAGCAAGTCAATCAAGTGGGAAAGAAGGCTAACGCCGTTTTTGGGAGAGGGATCATGCCGCCGTTCGGGGAGTGATCCGGGTGTTGTAGACCCAGAAGAAGCAGTAATATCGTTATGACCATTGTTTTCAGAGGATTCTTTGTTCTTGGAGAGAGGAGAGGGTGTTTCGTTGTAGGAGGGAGAGGGTGTTTCGTTAATGTTGGAGGGAGGAGAGGATTCTTCTTTGTTCTTGGAGAGAGGAGAGGGTTCTTCTTTGTTCTTGGAGAGAGGAGAGGGTTCTTCTTTGTTTTTGGAGAGAGGAGAGGGTGTTTCGTTGTTCTTGGAGGGAGGAGAGGGGGTTTCGTTGTTCTTGGAGGGAGGAGAGGGGGTTTCGTTGTTCTTGGAGGGAGGAGAGGGGGTTTTGCTGTCGGAAGCCGAGGATGCGGTCGAAATTTCCCTTATCATGTTCAAAATCACTTTAGAGTTGCCTTCTTCAGTGATTCTTGCTATGGATTCCTTAACAAATGGATGCTATTCCTTAAACCATATCACAGTCAATCACTTCCATAAGATGTTTCACATTCCATCTCTCATTCACATCCTTAATCAAACACATGCGAATGAAATCAACGAATTCAGGAGACCATTTGCCTTCGGGGAGGGATGGGGGTTCTTCATCACAAATAATATGCATCGTCTACAAATAACCCAACTGCAGTAATCATCAACGTGAGGATTGCCATTACCTTTAAATGGGTTCTGGCATTCCGCTAATTCAAATAGGGAAACCCCAAGAGACCACACATCACTCTTCATTTTTGCTTCCCCCTTAAACACTTCCGGAGCCATATATTCGCTAGTTCCACACACACAGCTGTTGCTTGTTGCAGAGTTAATAATCTGTTTTGCAAATCCCAAATCACCCAACTTAATCCAGCCACCCTCGGAAATGAACATGTTCTCCGGTTTGATATCCTATAGCATTATTTGATGAGCAAATCAGCACTCGGTGTATTGTCTTTTCTTTATGTAGGTACCCTAATCCAAGGAGACCGCAGCTGGCAATATCCCTGAGTTGCTCCTCCGTGAAGAGTTTTATATTCTTGAGATAATCAGCAAATGACCCATCGGGGAATTGTTTCCTGAACTGATCCTCCATGAGTTGTTTCTTGTTCTTAACAAAAGCATGAAGTGACCCATAACGGCAATACTCCATAACAATCTAATCAATGAGAAGGCCACAACAGACTCACCCAGTACCCCATATCCTCTGTAGAAAATGAGTTATAGAACCTGACAATGTGCTTTGATTGAAGCTTCTTTAGGGTATTACTCTCCCTCTCGACTGCACTCTTTGCTTTCTCGTCACCCAAATTGCCATATTTCTTTATCACCACCTCCTCATTGGATGTCTTGTCCATGCATACATATACTTCTCCTTGACCCCTACTCATCATTCCATCGAAACAACGCAGACCCCCCTCCCACTTTACGACCTTCAGTATACCTGTCTTCTGGCTTTGAATCCATGAGATAGGATGAATAGAGCTCCTTGTTGTAGAGATATCATAACTGGATGCTTGCTACTCAGTTATGCAGAATTACCGCGGGACTTCTCATTCTTAGAATGTTCTATCCAATGAACGAACCACTTGAACAAACAGGTTCAAAACACAGAGTGATGAACGGATTATCCCATTACTGCTGCTTCCTCAACTGCGCATTCAATTGAGCATATTCGTCATCAGTGTTCTCGTTACTCCTTCCAGAAGGACTCTTTGCGTGTTTCCACGTCATGCTTTCTCTTTGCAGACGTGGATCAATGTTCACCCTAATGTGAAACCATGTCATATTACCTACAAAACAACAATTGCAAGCCCACTAAGGATTCCGCAGATGTTTTCAATGAAGGAGACTCTGGGACATATGAGTAAACCGATTACTCCAGCTGGAATAGCCCATATTGGGAATTGGTGCATATCGCCACTACAGTAATAGATAAGGGAGGGAGCATACAAGAAGTCGTCAGCTATGTTTTGCATATATGCAATCACTTCATATCCCAGAACAATGGAACTGAAGCCCATGGATCGAGTGTAGAGGGGGTCACTTATGTCAGTTGCATAACATATATTGATTGTAATACAGAAGAAGCTACCGTTGAGAGAACAGAAAGCGACCACATTGTAGTGAGAGTGATGAGTGCTGCGGTAATGCACAGAAACGATTTCGTTCCCATGCTCAACTCTAATGACGATCCAATCCATAATAGAAAGAAGAGAGTGAAGGAAAGATCGAAGTAGGAGTAATGCATCAGTAGGGATGTGAATAAGCGATGTGGGTCAGAAAAACCATTTTGAGTGAGCGTGTATGCTGGGTAGATACACCCTATTGATGAATCCGTTGAAGACTGTCGCACATTTGTCCAGAAGAACTGGATCTATTCCTTCCAGAATGTATACCAGACAGAAGAGTATTACTAACGCTGCAGTCGCTCGCGGTTTATCCGGCGCTTGGCGATACTATGGTCAATGTGACGGGAATCAGGGTACGATTTGTACAAAACGCCCGATCGCGACGACAATTAGCCTTGGTATACTTCCGCGTCGATCACCCATTTGAATGGAAACTATGATTCTGTCATAACGGAGGCATTTCATGTGATTCGCGGGAATTCCCGCGGTCAGTTAAGCGTCTTCATCCATTCACCGATGTATTCACCCAAACACCGATGTATTCACCCAAACACCTTCTATTTCCATTCACCCCCTCACAATCAACATCACCTCACTCCCAAATCCTATATTCCCAACAAACACACCACAGACTCCGCAGCAACCCTCCACACGTATTACAGTTTCTCGCCTTCGCATCGTTCATGGCGTTGCAGCACGGACAAATCCGAATGGTCTGCAGCTTCCTCTCATACTCTTCACGTTGACGGCGTCTGTATAGCAGCGCCTTGTTTAAGCTTGCTTCATTCTTCGCGACCGACTCCTCCGCCATGGCCACCGACGGCAGGATCTCCTCGCACGCCTTGCTCACCTTCGTCTCCATCTCCGGGAACTCCATCAGCCGCTGAATGAACACGCTGTTCTTCAGCACAAAGTCGTCCGCCTGAATCACCTCCACCAGCGGCAGGTACGCTCTCTCGAAGCCGTTGAAGCACTCGTACAGGTCGCGGTACAGCGTGTGGATCGCCGGCAGACGCTCCTTCACGCGGTTCAGCTGCATGCCGCACACACGCGAGATCTCGCGCGGCGAGTGGTCCTCCAGCAGCAGCGAGCGCAGCACAAAGCACTCCTGCTCGCACGCCAGCGCCGCGTCGATGCTGCTCTGCAATGCCGCTCTCTTCTCCTCCACTGCGCGCCACTGTCCCAGCGCCGCACGCGCCTCTGCCACCCGTGCGAATGGGTAGTTGCTGCACAGGCGCTGCTCCATCGCAGGGTTCGCCGCCAGCTTGCCCAGCTTGTCCAGCTTGTCGGCCGTTTCCTTCATCGCCTCCAGCTCGGACGTCACCTCCGCCGCCGCCTCCTCGTCCTGCGCGATTCGCCGCTCGAACATGCCGTTGTCGAAGCCCTCCACGTCCCCCAGCACCGCGCGCCTACGCTCAACGCCGCCTCGCGCTCCCACATCTCCACATCCTCGCCCTTATGCGCCTTCTCCGCCTCCACATCCGACCGCATCCGCGCGATCCGCGCGTTCAACTCACTCACCTTCGCTTCGCACGCCTGCAGCTTCTGCTGCGCCGCCTGCGCCACGCCCTCCTGCAGGAGGCGTCCCTTCTGCTCCGCCACCTCCTTCGGCACACACGAGGTGTCGCACGCCAGCAGCAGCGCCTCGGGACGGTCCGCCGCTGTGGCTGCCACCTGATCCAGCAACTGTTTCTCGCGGGTCAGCTCCTTGATCAGCTCGGTGTAGACCGTTCGGCGGAATTCCGACGCGCTGTGAGTGATGCAGTTGGGGACGCAGAGCATCATCAACTCCTCCTTCACGGGCGGGATGGGGAACATGGGAACGGAAGGAAGGAAGTGCGGGCTGATGCGAGCGAGCGAATTGACATTTACATGGAGAGTGCCCTATGCATTCAGAACAATGGGAATGGAATGCGATGTAGAGGGAGAGTTTTGTGGCACGTTGATTCATCGACGAGGCGGCCGATTTCATCACACGGAACAGATCGCTGAAGGAAGCGGGAATGTGGTTGGGGAGGGAATCGAACTTCTTCTGCGCATAACTACAACACAGGAGCACAAACGAGCAGCAGATCCGTTAATGCCCGCACAGAGGCGATGGCTTCCTCGGAATTCACTCCATCGTACCTCTGAGCGGCAATAAACAGTGTCTTCAGCTCGCAGTAGGAGGCGGAATACTGCGAATGAGCAAGAATGATCGAATCGCACTTTGCAGAGAAGGGAGAGCCCGGACGCTTCCGGGATCTGGGAAAAGAAGCTGCACGCATCTCGAAACAGCTTCTCCGCTGCGGCGAGATACGACGCGGGCTCATCCACTGCGCTGTTCTGGATGTGGCAGTAGTGGCCCAGAGCGGAACAGTAGGCTTCAAACTACAGCATAAACGCAGGAGAGGGAAGGAACTCCATGCAATGCCCTGTCGCTCATATCCCACGAAAAGGGAGAGGTGGAGTAGATGGGGAGGAGAAAGGTGCGAATGAAGTGGAATATGGTGGAAGCCAGGAGGTAGTCCTTCTCCACCTCGGGAACGCGTTGCTTATCCATGGTTTCCTACGCTCGATCCATCCAGCATCACCCACAGATGCCATCTGCTTTGCCTTCTGCGTGTACAAGCACGCAATGTTGAAAAGCGTGCAGGCGCACTCATACGCGTAGTTCGGCGACTTGACTGTATTCTGCAACTCGTACTCGCTCCAGCAAATGGAGAGCGGCACCTTCTATGTGTAACGGATTGGAATGGAAGTAACGGTGCCGCTAATCACGGGAAACGACTGGCAAATCGTCCAGGCGTCGGCAAAATAGCGCTGGTAGTCGCTGATACACGAAGCGAAGGTGTAGGACGAGGTGCCCATCACGGTCTCTCTGAGCCTGTCCGTACTCTCCAGCATTACCTGCAGATCCATCTGTACCGGCTATTCCTCAGGCTATTTCCACGCGCCCACATCCGGCAGCAGCCGCCGAACCGAATCCAGGATGGGTCTCTTGACGGACAGTCGCTCCGACTTCTTCAGGATCAGTGCGTGAAACATTCTCTGTCGGGTTAGGGGGCGTTTCACTCGCAACCTGACTGAAACAAACACGCTTTCAAGTTACAGCATTTTTCCACACGTGATGCAGGTTCTGCTTCCGGGGTGGTTCAGCGAGCCGCACATCTGGCAGGTGATGCTCCCCGCCTGGTTGTATCCGCTGTATCCCTGGTTCATATACCCCGGCTGCTGCTGGCTATACTGCCCGTACTGCGACTGCCCGTACTGCCCGTACTGCCCGTATTGCTGGGGGGTGCTCTGCTGCGGATTGCTCTGCTGCTGGCTGTACTGGCTGTACTGGCCGTACGGCGTGAACTGATTGTACGGGCTGTACTGCGGCTGGCCGCCCTGCTGCATCGACGGCCCGCGAGCCACGCGCGCCTTCTCCAGCTCGGTGTTGAAGTTGGCGCGGATGCCCGCCACAATCTCCTCCAGCTTCTTGTAGAAGGTCGTGCCCTCCTCCACGAACTTCAGCGCGTCGCTCTGCGCCCGCAGCGCGTTGCTGATGCCCTCGAACACATGCTGGCGCTCCATCACCACAGGGTCGGCCTGCACCGCCTGCGTAAAGGCATTCAGCCGCGACTCCAGCTTCGCCAGATAGCTGTCCTGCGACTCGAAGCTCACCTTCAGCTCGCTGAGGCGCTCCGCGATGGGTGTGAACCCGCGCACGAACAGGCCCTGCTGGTCGACCGTCTTGTCGCGAATCAGCTCGTCGCGGATCGCCGTGTCGTCCTTCGCCATGTTCATGATCTCCTCCACCTTCTTCGCGCGGTCCTCCATCAGCTTGCTCACCTCGTCGTTCACCGCGCGCAAGTCGTCCAGCAGGCTTGCCGTCTCCGCCGTCACGCTTCCCGTCGGCAGCTGCGCGTCGATCGACTCCTTCGTGCCCTGCAGGAACGGCTTGAACGCCTCCACGCTCTTCATCGCCTCCTCCACCTTCGACTCGCCGCTCGCCGCCTGGCTCAGTACCGTCGTGTACTGCTGGATCATCTGGATGTACTTCAGGATGTCGATCGGGATCGGCGCCTGCGGGAAGCTGCGACGGTACGTCTCCTCCTCCGCCTGCTCCTCCCGCGCCTCCGCCATCAGCGCGTTCAGCGCCTCCGCCACGCTCTTCGCGCACTCGCGCATCTCTTCCACCTTGCCCTCCAGCGCCTCGATGCTGTTGCTCTGCGCCTCCTGCACCTTCTCCCAGATGTGCTGCGGCAGGCCCTGCTTCGTCTGCGCCGCGTTGATCTACGCCTCACGCGCCCGCGCCGCGCCTACCGCGTCCTCCACGTGCAGCTCCGCGCGTTTGTCCGTCACCGCCTTGTTGAACGCGTCCAGGCCCGCCAGGCCCCTGGCGATCTCGCCGTTGGCGTACTCGTGGTAACGCTTCAGCGCCTCCACCACCTACGCCTCACGCACCAGCCCGGGACGCACCAGCTGCGGGATCATGTTCGCGAACGCCTCCTCCTGGATGTCGGGGATCTTCGGCTCCCCCAGCGCGTGCAGGATCTTCGCCTCCACCGCGGGGAAGTCCTCCACCTTGGCGTCCACCTCCAGCTACGCCTCACGCCACGCGCCCACACCCACATAGAGACGGTTCATGCGCACGGCGTTCATGTACGTCGCGTGTGCCTGCTGCACGTAGTTCTGCACCGTCGCCTGCACCGGCGCGACCACCGGCTTCGGGTACGCCGTCAGGATGTTCGTCAGCAGGCGCTACGCCTCATCACCGCCTCCTTCGCCCACCTCCGCCTCCTTCGCCTCGCCCACCAGCAGTCCGCAGCCGCGGCTGGTCTTCTCCACGGCCTCCTTCTGGTAATCGCAGAAGTACAGGTACGCGCGCGCCGTGCAGTAGTCCGCCAGCATCTACGCCTCACGCGCCCGTGCGGAACCCACCGCGCAGTGCTTGCTGTAGGTGACGGCACTGTCGCCGGTGGTGGCGAAGGCGGAGGACGCGTCGCGGAACATCTTGGCGCAGCCGTGCATCAGTGCGCACTTGCCGTAGGGCTTGGTGCCCGCGAGGTCCGCCTTGACGCACACCACCATCTGCGACATGCCGTGGCAGAAGTTCTCAAACTAGGGGTGAGGGCAGGCAGTGGCGGCAACGCCCAACAGCGAGGACTCCAGCATGTCCCAGGTGATCTTCTCATGGCTGCACGGCTGGATGACCACCTGGCGGAGGTAGGCGTAGCACGACGCCGCCTCCTTGAACTCGTCCAGGGCGATCTGGACCTTCTCCAGCGTGGGAATCTCCTAGACATGATTCGGCTCCGTTGTAGCAACGTCGATATAGTTCATCGCCTTCTGAGTGTGCAGCGCCGCAATGTTGAATAGAACGCAGGCCAGTTCGTAGTTGAAGTTGTAGGTGGTGGTGGACGATCTTCCGTTGATCTCGTTCCACTTGACTTGGATTCCCACGGGCTACCGGTGAACGGACGAAGGGAAACGAACGGTCGATTCCATGACGGGGAAGGCCTTGATGATCTGTTTCACATACGAGTAGTAGGTGATGAACGACGTGATGGTGTCGTCGTTCACGAACTTCTTGGTGTTCACCACAGTCTTTCGGTTATCTTCCACTGTGGGCATCATCGTCTTCAGATTCGTGTAGCTCTCCTAGACTTCAGAAGGATCCAGCTCGCACATACAATAGTGAGATTCTTCTTGGCGTACTTGACAAGCGGGGACGTCAAATCTGCCTTCGACGTCGATTTCAACGGGATAGATGCATACATTATATATAAAAAGTGGTACCAGTTAACGCAGACAATAACTTGAACAAACTGGATAGTGCGCACCCGTTTCGGTGCGTCCAATCAACACACGGCTGAGAAGTGCGAGTGTCCAGTGCTGTGTTTGATGCGTTCGTGGGCATGGAGGTCATATCTAAAATGTCAGGGAAGTGGATTTGGTGGAAAGAGTAGAAACGACTCCATCTGGATAATCACCGTTAAAGACCTGGAATTACATCACAAGCACTAAAGTGAGAGCACGCACACCCGTTTCACAATCCTATTGCGATGATGTCTCGCAATACCCTGCACACGATTCCTGAAATGGACACATCGTTGGACGAAGGGCTGTGTAGCGGAGAGTCCGAGAGGTCGGAGAACAACTCGGATGAGAACTATAGCGAGTATTCGTCAGCCACGGACTCGCTGCTGCTCGGCTCGGGCGACTATGACTACGACTGTACGCACTGGCGCTTCCATCAATCATCCCCTAGTATCCGACTCCAGTTCTTATGAGAAGGAGGAGGGCTCGGAGGGTGAACCGCAGGAAATGGATTCAATCGAGAGAAATCCGTCTCTTCTCGTTTGTTGCGAACGGTGCCGGCTAACACGTAGAATCAAATGCAGAGGAGTGGCACACGGGATAAAGCGCACGCAGACCATTCGCTATCCTCTCACTCCCTTATGGTGATCGCATTCCCCTCCCGTGAAGCGTAGTGCGATCCAATTCCCTCCCTAAACTCGTCGTCGACTCCCTTTGGGCTGGGTTCGCTGAGAAGCACGATGTACTCTCCCATTCACACAGTCCCCCAGCACACAAAGGGAGAGTCCTCCTTTTCCTCCATTCCATCCGTGGCAGAGTCGCTTCGAACTCGTTGTTTCGTACATACATTCTAAACGGCAGGAACGAATCGATCGTCTCCTCGCACCAACCAGCACGATTCATTCAAGAGTCGCGCGGCCGTGATGTCTCCCGAGTTTGCGGACATCCCCAGTCCCATCAGCCATAACATCGACGAGATCACCGTCCGATGTGTCTCTGTCTCCTCACGGATAGAACGCCGAGCGACGTTTTTCCGACCTCGCGCTTTCCCAGACGGAGCTCGAGGAGTACAACCGACTCTCCGACGAGTACAACCGCAATGAGCAGACGATTCCGCTTCTGGTGCGAGAAGGGTGCAGATGTGAGCCATAGAAGGAGGAGGTGTATCAGATGTACTGCGAGTACGCGGAGATGATGAAACAGCAAATCGGCGAATTGCATGTGGGGTCAAATCGTTGGGATGTGAGGGGCAGGCAATGCAGGAGAAGGAGGAGTTGTTCGTGGAGAACTACGAAGTGAAGCAGTTGGCCGATATGAAGCGCGTGGGTCCGCTGCGACGCGCTGAGGAGTAGAAGTACATCGCCGCGGCGGAAACGCGACAAACGGCCATTCTGTCGCAAATCGAGGAGAAGTACCAGAAACCGGTGGAGAAGATGGCGAAGGACACGCGGTCCATCGTGCAGAACATGGCAGCTTCTAGCAGCGCGAGTGAGGCGTAGAACCGGTCGGTGCTCGGGAAGGTGATCTTCGCGATTGTGTGGATTCTGGAGCTGGTGTGGAACTGGCTGCGCGAGGAGTGGACGAAGGTCAATTCCAATATGGAGGAGGAGAAGAGTGGCAGTGAGGAACGCGTCATGGAGCGCGTCGAGGGAAGGAAGCGGAAGGAGCGGCGGACGAAGAATGGGAAGCGGCGTGTAGCGCGGAAGAAGGAGGAATAGTCTGTACTCTATCGAGTGTTTGGTCCAAACAGAAGCTAAAACAACTCCTTCTCATAGCACGACGCGATGCCCTTCTTCCCCTTCTTCAGTACGGCTGGCGTGCTCATATCGCCCGTCTGCTCCTACGACTCATCCCTTCACCTTTCTTCTACCAGCCCGTGGTAATGCTGCTGATTGACGTAATCCAGCGCCGTGCTCTGGAATGCGATGATCTGGTTCTCCTCCTCCCGAACACTCCATTCTTCCGCCGCCTCCTCTTCTTCCGCCTCCTCACCGAGCAGTTTGCTAATCATCACTCCTCCTCCCTCCGATCACATGTAGTCATGAATGTACACCGCCTCCCACTCTCTCTCCTTCAGCGAGATCTCGTATTCGTAAGGCGTCACGATCGGGAATGGATACTCCTAACCCTCACTCTTCTGCTGCAAGCCCACATGCGTATCGATAAAGCAACTTCTCTCGCACCCGATCAGCACAAATCCCTCGATGCCAGGGAAGTTGGCCAGTTTGGGCACATTCAGTTTTCCGACGAGGAACGGGTACGCAACCTGGTCGTGCTGCTCTGCGAGCCGCATCAGTCTGGACACCATCTCGTTGTAGCGGTTCACGGAAAGCGTGCCCACCACGATTCCGATGACGTTCAACGATTCGAAGCGCTCGATGTTCACGTAGCGCTGCATCAAGAACTTGTTTGCGTTCTAGATGACATGGAAACACCAACTCCTACCACCATCTTAATCTCGTAATCGCTGTAGACTGCCGCTTGCGAATAGCCCGAGTCCAGCAGAATCGAATACAGATTTCCGTTCTCACTGACATTCGAGGTTACAATACCGTCCTTTCCCACGAAGAGGAGAATGCCCTCCGTGCTGAGCTCCTTCCCTGAGAAGTACATCGTTCCCACCTTTATATAGTTATCGGCGAATGACTCATCCTCCTTCAGGTTCTGGCTGTGCTTCACCTTGCCACAAACCACATGGGGACAGACAGCGCGGATCGCCTCTTCCATCTTATCGCTGCAGTGCGCAAACGCCAGGTCATATGCCAGATACAGAGTTCTACGCGTAATGCACAACAACAAGAACCACTTCGCCGAACCACCGTAACGACTCCGAACCGCTTCTACAAGACAATCGATATCCAGAGGGCAGCGCTCGAAGGCGTAATACACAGGAATGTCCTTCACGACAGACATGCAGGCGTCTCCAAAGTGAACGACCAGATCCGCATGCACATGCTCGATTGCGACCTAATTCACACCCACTCCTCAATCCCCACAGTATCAACACAGCAGGGACAGACGGTCGTATCACCCAGAATATACAGATTTACATCCGAATCGACCCGTTTCTATTCCATCACCAAAGGAAAACGAGAAGGACTTGAATCGCGGATGTCACGCATTCGGCGTCGCACAGCATCGAATCGGGGAACTGAAGAGCCACCTTGCTCATTACGGGGAATGGAAACAGTGTACCTTCTTCGCCTCCTGTCGTTGGATCACAGCGGCAATTCCAGCAATATCATATGCGTCTTCTTTCGTTTGATCCGATACGCTCATGTTGGACGGATGGAACAGACAATTGTGACTTTGTCATTGTGAAGCGGTTCACATCCAATTGGTGATGAAATGGAAACGAGTGGATTGCAAGAAACAAGGGAATGCAGGAATTCGGCAAGGGCACCAATATCTAGCGATGAGGGGAGTACAGAAGCACGACTATTGGCGTGAATATCCTCTTTGAAAAAGAACGCGTACTCCGCGAGAACGACATTGGCAAGAGAAGGTAAATCTAATCCTCATCGCTGATTAAAACACTCACTCTCCAAAATCACATGATGAGGAGCATTAAACGTCCAACTGTTCTCGCTTTGCGTTTCGAGGGAAACCAGTTTCGGCATGTCTACCGCTAATCGCCCATCTCCATCCCCACTTCGCAGAACCAACTGCGTCGATTCGTCATTGTTCCTAAAACAGAAGGCGTCGTAGCCGATCTGGATGCTGACCAGCTCCGGCAGATCTGCCCCTCACTTTTCCCTCCATCACCCACTCTCAAACAGCACCTGCGAGCAGTCCTGGAACGCGTTGCCGCCAATCACCACACTCTTCAGCTTCGGCAGGTCTACCCCTCACATCGCCTCCGCACACCCACTCCGCACGCGCAGCAACGCGTACTGGAAGTTGTTGCTCCATCCGTTCAGCTCGCCCACCTCCACCTTCTCCAGCGCGCTCAGACCCTCCAGCACGCACGCCGCATAGTCCGCGAACGAAAACCGCCCGATTTTCACCTCCTTCAGCTTCCTGCAGTTTCGCACCTCCAGCCGTCGACTCGCATCTGCGCCCTCGCTTCCCTCATCGCGGAAGCTGTTCTCGCCGACCACCACGCGCTCCAGCCGGCGCAGGCCCACCAGCTTGACCTCCTGCACGTGCGCGAAGCACTCGTCGCCCACCTCCAGGCTGCGCAGGCGCCGCAGTCCGCGCAGGTCCAGCACCCACCGGCCCTCCAGGTTGCAGGTGTGGCTGGGGATGCGCAGCTCCGTGCTGCTGGCGCTGATGGGCACGCCCGAGCAGTTGCGCAGCATCTCCAGCGTCAGCACGTTCTCGGGCGTGCGCCGTGCGAACAGGCCCAGCACCGCGGCGATGAGCAGGACTAGAAGGGAGAGAAGCCAGTTCCGCCGTGACAGGAAGGAGTGCTTTGATGTTGTTTCCTCCTTCTTCTCCTCTTTCTTCTCCTTCTCCTTCTCCTTCTCCTTTTCCTCTTTCTTCTCTTCTTTCTTCTCTTCCTTTTCCTTCTTCTTCTTCTTCTTGTCCTTCTTCTCATCCTCCTCTTTCTCTCCCTTCTTCTCTTCCTCCTTCGCATTCTCCACCTCCTTCTCCTTCTCTTCCACCCTAACACCCTTCAAACTCCTAGCACCCGACACACCCCCTTCCGACACAAAACTGGTTGATAAAGCGCGCTGGCGAGAAAGATAGGCCTGGCTCTTATTCTTCATTCGCTTCGTCAGCTCCAGAACCGCCACGGAATAGCCCTCCTCGATAATGCTCTCCACACACTCCTTCACAAAGGGATGCTAGGCGTCATTCTCCACCCACGCACTCACTTCCATCAGTTGACTCACACTCCATCGATCATTGACATCCTTCGCCAAGCACTTATTTACAAAATCCACAAACACGTCGGACCATCCCAAAGTAGAGAAAGTGGGATGCTCCTCAAATAATACACGCTTCGTCACCATCGCTTGATTACAGTCTTGAAATGGATTCCTACCATCGGCCATTTCGATCAAAGAAATGCCAAGAGACCACACGTCACTCTTCATCTCCGTTTTACCGTCGTACACCTCTGGAGCCATGTACCACATCGTGCCACACTGTGTGTCCCTCCGTGAACTAGAATGCTTCAAATGCACGGACAACCCAAAATCGCCCACCTTGATTAACCCATTCTCGAAAATGAACAAGTTGTCCGGTTTGATATCCTGCACATGATCATCCCATTTGTCACCCACCCGGTGTATCATGTTGCAATTGTGAAGGTGGTTCAACCCCAAGAGACAGCAACTGGCAATCTCCTGGATTTCACCCTCACTCAACAGGTTTCCATCACGCATATACTTTCCCAGTGATCCGCAATGGCAGTACTCCATAACAATCTACGCCTTAGCGTTTGAGAGAACCATCACTTGAAGGCGGTTATCCTCCAGAAGAACGTCATAGTACTTGACCAAGTACGCAGAAACACAGTCCTTTAAAAACGAGGACTCTGCACTAGCCAGATCCTCGTTGCCATCACATTTCATCACCTTGATAGCCTTGTATTCGTTTGACTTCTTGTCCAGAACCTTGAACACCTCTCCATAGCCACTAGTACGTGATTACCAGCAGGAGCCATCAAACCCTTCTCCCAGTTTTTCCTTGAATACATAGCAATCTTCCCTCTCACTGCCAGACATAAGAGCCGTTTTCGGTGAATGACAATGAAAAGGAACCCCCTTCTGTTAAGGAGGATCTCCCTCACCGGAGCATACTCCCATGGATATGTCTGTTTCCAACAAACAGGTATATGCGTGCCTTTGCAAGCCACAGTGAAAACACCTTCCCGCGAGGGGATAATGACCGAGATGAATGTTAATCGTCTAGGGATGACCTCTAGCATCGTTTACGCACCATTTCTGCAATGTAGTTCTCATACGCGGCAATGGAGAACGCAATGTTCACCCGATTCACGATTGCGTGCTTCAGCTCATTGTAGTACTCTGCGCGACACTGCAGTCCCAATTCCCTCATGAGTCGCAAGTAGTCCTCGTCGCTCATATCATAGTTGTTTCCCAGAAACAAGGACAGCCGAATAAGGCTGAGGAGGATTTCTCTGCATTGAGACCATCACGCCATTCTCACCTTATATTGTTCCGGAGAGAGCAGCAACGCGGAGCCGATGGGTCAAAAGCCATAGTTCTCCCGCAATGGGCGCAGGGGAGCCGCATATGGGTGATAGAATCCACCTCCTGCAGCAAGTAGCCCACGTACACGAGTGTCGATGGCTCGATCTTCTCGCCCACCACGGACACGACTGCGTGGAGGAAGGATCTGGAGGGAACTCCTCATTTCCGGAATTACCTGAAGTAGCGATAAACGAACAAAGACTCTTGTAATTCTATCGTACTCCCTGCGCTGGAGCCGTTTTCCCCACTCCCATTTTTCACTAACTGAATATGCAGAGGCTCTGTATTCAATGCAGAGAACCCGACGTGGCAACGGAGGACCTCCTCCACGGAATACAATACTATTTCTACTGATAAATGAAATGGAATAGTCAACGCCCGCCGCAGACACGCGAAAAAGGGCTATTTCGTTGAGGAATTGGGCGAGTTCCCTCTTCTGTTTCCAGGATCCTCTGTTAACTACCTGTGTAGCCAGACTGTGTGTGGGAATGAGACTCAGCTGCGCTTGATTGACAGTACTTCTCTTGATTCCGAGCATTTCTCTCCTTCCGGTAGGTCCTGCGAGCAGTTCTTACAGTGTTGGAGATGGGTCCTACACTCAATACGCGTTCATAAGCGAGTTATTGACACACATGACTCTCGGCAGATGATTGGCTCCCGCCGCGCAAAACCCGATCCCCCGCGTTCCTGCTCTCCCTCTCTGAGAATCTCGCCTGCAGCAGCAGTCTGCAACAAACACACGCAAATGAAGGAATCCCGCCGCTTGTACAAGCACATGTATCCCCAGAACGTCTTGTCTCCCGTGCGAATGACCACGGCTTTGGCCTCTCCGGTGATCACCCGGCTGGCCATGAAACAGAGATCCGGCTGGTAGAAGAGGTGATTGCTCGCTGAGGAAGACCTAGAAGTGAGTTGTTTGATTGAATGATCACCCCAACGAGTAGCACTCCATAACAGGGTTTTCGGAAAAGAAGTAGGAGCGGTCCACTTGAAGATGGTCCTTACACTCGATGATTCGGCAATCCGCAGGCACAATCGAATCAGGTTTGAGGAATATCTAGCAGTGAGGCAAAGATGAAGCGGAAACAATGTCGCCAACAACGAGATCAGCCGCATCGACAACCATCATTCTCCCATCGCGCATAACACGAGCCGTCTCCGGACACATTCGGTTGTAAAGTTGGATTTTGGCTATCTCATCACTTCCATTCTCCACCCTCACGTAGAGACTTGACACAGGGAAGAAGACAGCACATCCACGAAGGGAGATTGATCGGTGGAGTCACCTTGTTCAATCCGTCTCTCTGCAGCTTCATCAACGCCGTCTTGCTATCGAGTCCCTATCCTTCACACACGAAGACAAAAGAAACTGCTTCGGGGTTTGACAAGCCGAGAATCCCATACAGCGTATCCAGGTCAATGAGACGCTCTCTCTACTCCTCACTCTCCTCCCCTGATTCTACCAGATCGTACTCCTTGGATATGGGGTCAATCAGCAACGAACTCTCCGCCATGATCGAATCTGAAACAAACAAACGGAACAAGAGGTAGCAGCTTCCAACAGAGTTGGTGCGTTCGATAATCCGCTTAGAAGTACACCTGCTGCACAGGTCCCATGGTGGACTTGATGTAGATGACCTTGATGTTCTGCCACTTCTTCTTCAGCAGAGACACCAGGAAGTTCACGGACAGCACGACGTTGGTCTTCAGCTGGTCTCTGTTCAGGTTCACGTGACCCACGGGCACGGACAGGCACAGCACCTTCTTCATCTGGAACTTCACGGTGTGCAGAATGCCGTTGATCTTCTCAGCGGGGTCCTCGCTGTTGGTGATCACAGAGGGGAACTTGCCGGCTCTGTTCAGACCGGGACCCATGAGACGAGGCAGCTTCTTGATCAGCGTGTCGGAAGCGAGGAAAGCGTCGTACTTCTTGGCGAGCTTACGGATCAGCTTCTTGTTCTTGTTCAAGTTGGTGATCTCGTCCACGTTCATGCAGGGGATGTTCTCCTTCTTGCAAATCTGCTCGTGCTTGTCGTTCACGAAGATGCACACGTTGATGTGGTCTCTCGTGGGGTTGGGCAGCACGAAGGAACCAGCGAAACGCTTGTCCTTAGCGGGATCGATCTGCTTCAGGGTGACCTGCAGCTCCACGGTCTCCACGAACTTTCTCTTCTTTCCCTGCACCTTCTCTCCATCGACCTCCACCTCGTTACCAGCGGAATAGGCCAGAATCGTATCAAGAGCCTTGTTCAGAACTTCGCTGCCAATCTTGCTATTCACAGTTAGTGAGGAGTCGATTTAGACATAACAGGGAACCTACCTCATTGTTCAAGTTGCTTTTGTGAAAGAGAGGAGGAAATGGGTTCTGGCATTTGATTGGATGAACGAATTTGTCCTTTGTGGCTCCTTGCCGTTTTCTTTCCTTCCCCTTCCAATGGGAGTGATCCAGGCACCCCAACCCATAGAGAGAATTAAAAGTGCAACTGATCATTCCATGTCACTTCACTCTCCTTTGTCATCCCATCCATTCCCTCACATTCACTATTCTGAAACGACATAGAACAATACATTTCCTGGTGATCCATCTCATCTTCCACCAAAATGCTCCTCTCAACTCCTCTCATCCTACTGTACCAAACAGCCTTGCTATTATTGTGTATCTTGCCTTAGATACGGGAAATGAATGGAGGAACCCTATGGTGAGCCTCTATTCTGCTTCAAGTATAAATGATCTGGCTCAAGGGAGGGCGCCATCTCGCTTTCCTTTAGATATCTTTGAATCGCGAGTGAAATGTCGGATCAAAGTAAGATTCGTGTTGCAGTGCGTGCAATGCTTCCGTTTGGGGCGATCCGGGTTGTAATCCTCGTTTAGATACTACTGCACAGCCCGTGGAGGCTCCCGCTCCTGCTCCTGAAGCAGCTCCGGCCGCCGAGCCTGCTCCCGCTGCTCCTGCCGAGCAAGCGGCTGCGCCCGCCACCCCCGTCGCTCCCGCTGCCCCTGCGAAGCAGATGGTTGCCATTCCCGAGGCTGCTCCCATTGGTGATGTGAAGGTAGGCTTTGGTCCAGGGATGGGTGCTAATGGCCGTAGCCCGAGTTCGTCATCAACGTCACCAACCCCACGCGTGTCGCCGACAAGATGAACTCTTCCCATGTGACATACAACGTGAACACCGTTACTACAAATGAAGCTTACAAGTACAGCCAGACTGTGGTGGTGCGCCGCTACAGCGACTTTTTGTGGCTGCACGACATCCTGGCGCAGGAGTACCCCTACGCCGTGATTCCCCCCATGCCCCAGAAGAACTCGCTGAACCGCTTCGAGATTGACTTTGTGGAGGACCGCCGCAACGCGCTGCAGTACTTCGTGCGCTCCGTGTGCGCGAGCCCGCTGCTGAAGGAGAGCAAGCGCCTGCGCTCGTTCCTGACGGCGGACGACGAGTCGTTCGAGGAGGAGAAGGCGGAGACGAAGAGCGACCTGAAGAGCGACCTGACGAACCCGATGAATCTGCTGAAGTTCGTGGGCAACGGCCTGGTGAGCGTGGGCAAGCAGGTGGAGAAGTCGATGAACCAGCAGATGGGCGGTGAGGCGCCGATGAGCAAGGAGGACGAGAAGCTGGCGAAGTACGTGGAGTACCTGAACGACGTGTCGTCGCAGATGGCGGCGCTGGCGAACAACGCGCAGGAGTTCGTGGACCAGCAGCGCGAGATGACGATGTCGCTGATCGAGATGGGCGTGAACCTGAGCGTGCTGAGCCAGGTGCAGCAGGACGTGGTGGGCGAGGCCATGAAGTCGATGAACGACGCCATCGCCGTGACGGGCCAGCTGTGGAACGAGAAGAGCGTGCGCGAGGAGAGCACGCTGGTGAAGCCGATGCGCCTGCTGGCGGCGCTGGTGGACGAGATGAAGATGACGGTGGGCCGCCGCTCGGCGATCCTGTCCAACTATCAGGACGCCTACCAGGGCCTGAAGAAGGCGAAGGCCAACTACAAGAAGCTGGCGGCGACGCCGGGCAAGAGCTCGAAGCTGGCGGGCGCGGAGGACGAGATTGAGCGCTACAAGAAGCGAGCGGGCAAGCTGAAGAAGAAGCTGAACACGGTGACGGAGAAGATCAACGGCGTGATTGACGACTTCCGCGCGGACAAGATGAAGCTGATCCGCGGCATCGTGCTGGACCTGCTGCAGACTGAGATGAACTTCTACAAGCAGATCGGCAACGTGTGGCGCAACTTCCTGCCCGAGCTGAGCAAGATCAACATGGAGGAGGCGCTCAAGAGCGTCAACGCCATGGCCGTTGCCAGCGTCGACGAGAACCGTCCGCGCAACACGGCGGCGGATTCGGAGGAGGAGAGTGGCTCTGAGGAGGAGAGCGGTTCGGAGGAGTCGGAGGACTCGGACTCGGACGCGAAGCCGAAGAAGAGCGCCAAGAAGAGCGCCAAGAAGGAGAGCAGCAGCGAGGAGGAGAGCAGCGAGGAGTCTGATGACTCTGATGACTCCGATGATGACTCTGACGATTCCGATGATGATTCCGATGACTCGGATGATGACTCCGACTCTGACTCCGACTCGGACGACAAGAAGAAGAAGTCGAAGAAGTCCGCGAAGAAGGGTGGCAAGAAGGGCAAGAAGCACTCTAGCGATGACTCTAGTTCGGATTAAGGCTAAGTTGCTGCGTGTTTGTTGGAGACGGTCGTTTCAGCGACTCCCAGCTTTCTCTTCGGAATGGAAGAAATTGAAATACCTGCGGTAACAGGAAGTCAGGACAGTTCTCAAGGAAAAGAGAGCAGCGAATCCACACCAACGCTGCGCTCCGTTCCCGTTGCGACTCTCTTCCTGCGCTTCTCTTCCAGTGGAGAGCGAGCATGTCTCCTATTTGGGTTTCTCTGTGGTGCTTTCTCGCATTGATGACCCCTAGTCGCGATCCTCTCTGGCGTATTGAGCCCCTTATCGTGTCTGTATTACGGCTACTTTTTGGAGGAACTGAACAAGGAGGAGCTGGATTATGAGAATGTGAAGTGGATTCTGTTTTATTACTCTCTGATCCTGTTCTTATCCGCTGTGTTTGCGTTCTTTGAGCGGTATTTCTTGGGAACGTTTGCCGGTTTGTCCCTTTCTCTCTCCTGACATATAGAGCATGTAACGCGTCACTATCGCGATGCCTACATGAAAGCAGTGCTGGAGCGTGATGTTGAGTTTGTTGAGCAGTTTGGTCCCGGGCTCTTGGGTCAGCGCTTCTCTGAACAATCGTCATCGATTGTGGATGGTCTTGGCCCATCTTTGGGTGGATTGTTCCGCACTCTGGCCTCTCTCATCACCGGTGTGGTTGTGGGCATCCTGAGCGTAGTTGTCTTTCATATGATTTACGAATAGAGTTGGCAGCTCACCATTCTGTCATTCCTCATCGCCCCCTTCATTTTCATTTGCTCCTACTTTTACGGGAAGCAGCAGGGAATCTACAACGAGTTCGTGATGATGGAAAAGCAGGAGGCGGACAAGATGGCCGAGGAGTGCTTCCGCAACATCAAAACCGTGGCCTCTTTGGGCGCGCAGGATAAGTTCTACTCCAAGTACCTTACGGTGGTGAAGAACTGCTTCAATCGCGCCATCAAGGGCATTCACGTCGCATCGACGTGGAACGCTCTCAGCCTGTTCTGCAGTCACTTCTCCGTGAGTCTGATGTACCTGTCCGCCGTGCTCATCGTCATGCACCAGCGCCGAGATTACCCCAGCGAGCTCTTCCACGCGGGTTGCACTCCGACTTTGACTAATTCTGTGGACTTCTGCTACGCGGCGGCGAACATGACGAGCGCCTGCCAGGCCATCTGCAACGACGTGGACACCTGCTGGTTCGACAGCCACGGGCACTGTCTGGTGGGCGGCGAGGTGATTGTGGTGATGATGGCTGTGCTTCAAGCCATTCAAGGCATTGGTGGTGCGTTCACCTCGCTGGTGCAGCTGTCGAAGGCACGCATGTCAGCGGCGTTCTTCCTGGAGGTGATCGACCACAAGGACGAGATGGTGGACACGAAGGCGATTCGACCCGCCTCCAACAAGGGTGTGATCGAGTTCAAGGATGTGAGTTTCAAGTACAAGTCACGTGACACCATGATTCTGAACCATCTGAATTTGACGATTCGAGAGAATGAGATGATCGGCATTGTTGGCGAGAGTGGCTGTGGCAAGAGCACCATTCTGAAGCTGCTGATGCGTTTGTACGCGCCGTGCGGTGGTGAGATCGATTGGGACGGCGTGAATGTGAGCGATCTGTTGACCCATTGGATCCGCGAGCAGATCAGCTACGTGGCGCAGGAGCCCGTGCTGTTCAGCGGCACGATTCGAGAGAATCTGCTGTATGGTCGTGAGGGTGCGACCGAGGCGGAGATGGTGGCCGCGGCGAAGCGGGTGGAGGCGGATTCGTTCATTCGGCAGTTCCCGAAGGGTTACGACACGTATGTGGGCGAGCTGGGCACCTCGCTGTCGGGCGGTCAGAAGCAGCGCATTGCGATCGCGCGTGCGCTGCTGCGTCATCCGCGCATTGTGGTGTTGGACGAGGCAACGAGTGCGTTGGACAGTCAGAGTGAAGAGATTGTGCAGCGCGCGATCGAGGCGATTCGTGAGGAGAACAAGGCGAAGGGGAGTGGTCTGAGCATCGTGGTGGTGGCCCACCGTCTGAGCAGCATTCGCGTGTGTGACCGCATCGTGGTGATGGAGAAGGGTCGTGTTGGCGAGGAGGGCACGCACGAGGAGCTGATGGCGAAGGGCGGCTTGTACGCGGGTCTGTACCAGACGCAAGCGATGGCTGTGACGCCTGTATCAGACCGAAGTGAGCAGGAAGAGAAGAAGGCGGAAGAGAAGGAAGAGAAGAAAGTGGTGATCAACAAGGAGAAGAAGGAAGAAGAGGAGGAAGAGAGCGGAGAGATCCCCGACGAGATCCCCGAATCGCAGATGAAGAACTACGACATGTTAACCCTGTTCAAGCGAACGCACACCGCCAGCCTCCTCTTCTGGATTGGCTTCCTCGGCAACGTCCTTCGCGTCGTCTTCCAGCCGCTGTACGCCTATGCCTCCTCCGTCCTACAGAGCGTTCTCCACGCCCTCGGTCGGCTCGTCTCACTCCCTTGACTCCTAGACCTCTCGCACTTCTGGTCGCAGGGCTGGATTTGCATCTATCTCCTGATGATCGCCGCGGGCTGCACGCTGATCGGCACTCTCCTCCAGCTGGACCTGCACGGCGTCCAGGGCGAGCGGCTGATCGCCAACGTGCGGCGCGAGACCTTCGCGAAGTACCTGAGCATGCATGTAGGCTTCTTCGACAGCCCGCTGCACATCCCTGCCGTGATCGTGTCGCGTCTCAGCATCGACGCGCGGCGCGTCCGCGATCTGATGGACCGCGTCACCACGATCTCCGAGAACTACATTCTCGTGGTGGCCACACTCGTGCTGTGTCTCTCCCCCGTGGGCGACTGGCGCCTGACGCTGATCGCGCTGGTGGTGTCGCCGTTCTGCTTCGGCGCGGTGTACATGCAGTTCAACTTTTTGACGCGCATCACCGAGCAGGTGGACGCGGAGTTGGTGAAGCGCTCGGGCGACCTGACGGACTACGTGTTGAACATCCACACGATCCACGCCTACAACCTGGAGCCCGTGCTGGAGGAGCATCTGCAGAGGCACCTCAAAGCGGCGAACGCCCTCGTGGATCGACGCACGTGGCGCGCTTCGCTGGGACAGGGATTCTCCCAGTTCCTACCCTGCGTGTTCCACGTGACCGTCTTCGTCTGCGGCTTCCTGATGATGCTGAAGGGCCAGATCTCCTTCACGCAGATGCTGGTGGTGTACATGATGACGGGCACCAGCTTCTTCACGCTGGGGCTGAATCTGTCCATCACGCCCGCCATGAAGCTCGCGCAAAAGTCTACCAACAACATCATCGCCATTCTCGACACGCCCAGTCAGGACGATGCCTGTCGCGAGGTGAAGACGGAGGGCGCCAATGGCGACATCGTCTTCGACAAGGTGCAGTTCGCCTATCCCACGCGACCTGAGGCTCCCATTCTGAAGGGCGTGTCATTCACCATTCCGAAGAACGCGTCGGTGGCGTTCGTGGGTCACTCAGGTTGCGGCAAGAGCACCATCATCTCGCTGATTCAGCGGTTCTACAAGCCGAATGCGGGCACGATCTCGCTGAATGGCGTGGATGTGAATCAACTGAATCTGGACTGGTACCGTGGTCTGTTGGGCGTGGTGAACCAGGAGCCTGTGATGTTCAGTGGTACGATCCGTGAGAATCTGTTGATGGGCGTGGATCGTGCTGTGAGTGAAGAGGAGCTGAAGAGTGTGTGCGAGCAGGCGTTGTGCATGGACTTCATCAACGAGATGCCCGATGGGTTTGAGACGGATCTGGGCGCGACGGGCAAGGCTGTGTCGGGTGGTCAGAAACAGCGATTGGCATTGGCGCGTGCGATTCTGCGCAACCCCGCGATTCTGTTGTTGGACGAGGCGACGAGTGCGTTGGACAGCGAGAATCAGGAGCAGTTCTTGGAGGCATTGGCTGGTTGGAGGAAGAGTCATCCGTGCACTGTGGTGACTGTGGCGCATCGTTTGAACACGATCGTGGATAGTGACATCATCTTCATGTGTGAGAATGGAGTGGTGGTGGGAAGTGGAAGGCATGAAGAGTTGTTGAAGAGTTGTGGTGCGTATGCTGATTTGGTGCGTGGACAGATGGGTTAGGTCTTTTAGGTTGTGATTTGTTTGTTTATCACGAATAGGAAGTGAGTTGAACGATTACTGGAGTATTCAACAATCAAAAGGAAACTCGAAGAAGCAGTATATAGGGTACATTCACAACTACTTGGGCTTGCTGTCAACAATCTCCTTGGACAAGTATTCTAGGTTGGTGGTCAATTCCTCCAAATACCTATGCGATCAGCCATTTGACTATTGCATACGCTACAGCATCCTGAAATCTGCCCACATCCATATTCTCTTTCACAACCCACACCAAATCACTATTCAGCTCCAGTGCCTATGCCTTCAGCACAGCCTATTCTCCTACATTCTTCAGCACCTCATTTGAGCCGTTTATCACTTCACTCATGATTGGAATCTGATCAATGAGTCGTCAATCACAGTCATGGTCATTTGAGGTTTGTTATGCAAATTCCCATGGTTAGTATGCAGAACAGTTGCTGATCAGCATTTCTCTTCAATAGGAGTAATGAATTGAGTATGGTACTGTGCATGCGTGTTGCTTTCTCACCATCACCAAATTATACTCTATAGAAGTAACATAAACCCATTTCACCAGGATTGCTTGTGAAACAAACAGGACATCAATGTAGAGAAAGAAATCAACCAGCAATTCAAACGGCAAGTTCAGAACTGTATGACAAATCGTAATCACGGCCGGCATGCTATTGCAGAAGGGCAGGGGTCCTTTGTCTTATCACTGTGATACACTCGTATTCTTTTCCTTTCTCAAGGAAGGGGCAGTCTATCCGTTGAGTGAGTCCAGAGCCAGTACCAAGAATAATAGAATCCTCTTTGCAATGCAGGACGAAGGGCTCATTGTCCTTATCCGTAATGCCCTTCAGCTGCTTCAAATCTAGTGATCATATCAAGAGTACAGATGCGTACTCTTCAACGTAACAGTGATTTCAGATGACCTGGAATTGTTTGAGCTGTTGTAAAACTGGAGCCACTTCAACTCGGGCAAGTCTATTCAGTCATCATCACAACCACTTCCATGCCGACAAACCGTAGGCTCCTGCAGTGATACAACGCATCTTCCTCAAATGTGATTTGGCGGAGCTCTGACAAGTCTACGGTTATACTCTCACTCCTTTCACGTACCCTCGAACGCAGCATCTATGCAGGAGAAGAAGCACCCCTTTCTCACGACAAAACGCTTCAGTTGTGGCAAGTCTACGTGTTAACCAGCAAAAGAGTGGCTGACCCTTAAATATAAGTGCCTTGCAATTGCGGAAGGCTAAACAACCTGCCTTTTCATGTATGACCTCTCTATCAGGCGTATGACTTGGTCCATAACCGTGCAATGATTCATCGGATGCCAGCACTTTCACTGTTCTGTCCATTCGGATGGTACTCAGAGATGGATTATCACGAATCTCGCACTTCGTGAAGTTCAGGCAGGCCTTGTTGTGAATGGAAATAGAGTTCAGTTTTGAGCAGCCCCTTACGATGAAAGCATCCGAATCCCGTTGATCGGAGAAAATAGAACAGTCACTTGATTGATAACTATCAGAGTCACTTTCACGTTCACTTTCACAGAGCGTATAGTAGTAAGGAACGTATTGAGTAAAACTCCTGCAATCCAGACAAATGCTCTCCAATTCTGGCATTTCAACGAATGATACGTTTACAGCATACTTGAACGAGGCCATACCCACTTTCACACTCTTCAGTTGCTTGCAGCAAGAAAAGTCAATTCTTGTTAGACCTCTATCATTACAGCAATAGCAACCCACGACGACTTCCGTCATGGTTGAAGAGAAAGAGTCAATATCTCTGATGCACTTCATATTCACGTGATCCATTCGATATGGAACAGTAGGAAGTTTGCTAAAAGCCCCAATATCTGTGCATCAGAGGAAAGGAAAGAGCATTCTTGACAATGTACGAAAAACGGGGTCTTTTATAAAGGCATTGTCGAGGTTAAGTGTAGACAGAAGCGGCATATCTACTGCTGATGCACGCCACTTGGGAACTGCTTTTAAGTGTAACGAAGTGCGGGTTCACAAATGAGGAGCCATCAATAGAAGTCACTCTTTTGAGCTGTGGCAAGTCTACTCATAATGGGATGAAATGGAAGCCACTCTTCATGACTAATGAAGCATTCTCTCCTACTTTGAAGCGAAGTGCCCTCCTTTCAAGCTGAATGGTAGTCAACGCAGCTAAGTCTATTCATTACTCCCATTTGAACAATCCTGCCTATAAGCTCAACATGAGAGCATTCAGAAAAAGCATGTTCGCCGAAGAGAAGCGAGCGCAATCCCGGCAAATCTGTGTGTTAATCAGAATGAATGAGCATCACTCTTCAGTGTCAGGGAGCCGGAATAAAAAGCGCCTCTTCCAAAGTTTCCATTCCCCAAATCAATAACTTCCAAAGCGTTTGAATGCGTGATCGTGCACCTCGAATAAGAATAGAACGACCCACTTCCAATCTTCAACTCTTTCAGCTCATCACACTCCCGCAAACAAAACTGGCGCCTTTCATCAACTGAGTTGACACTATTTCTTGAAAAACAATTCTCACCAATCCCAATTCTCTCCAACTTCTTCATCCCAATTATCTTCACTTCTTCCACATTCTCGAAGCAATCATCTTCCACTCGCAATTCCCTCAGATTGGGCATCACAGAGAAATCGATCTTCCTCCACTCTCTTTCGTTACAACAGCTGCTACTCACATGCAATGCCTCCAAGTGATTGTGAAGGAGTGCGTTATCATCTATCATCACCATCACCTCCTTCTCCATATGCTTGTCATCCATCCACTCTCCATCAAACATCACTTCCCCCTCTCGGTTATACTGAACGCCTCTTCCCCATCGCTTTCCTTCGCACATCATTCCTTTATACTCCACCTTCTGAATGTCCGAGTAGTATAGAGTGCCGTAGCACACGTTCACTTCGCCCATTCGGAATCCCTCATACGCCATTCTGTTTTCACTGTCATACAACACGCCCCAACCACAGGGTTTGTTGTTTAGCACATCGCCTTCCCACCTCACTCCATCATCACTCAAATCCAGCACTTTCCCATGTTCAATTCCACTCACCTCCTTTCCATTCACTCGCAACAACTGACGATCCTTCCAATTGACAACAATATCCTTTCCGTCACTAACACACCGGATAATGTCTTCCCATCCTTCAATACCTCTGTCTTCCACAACTCCCTCACTACGAGGCTGAACAGAATAATAGCGCGTTGGGACTGTTTCTGTGTGAGAGAACAAGTCACAGGGCAAACAGTTGCTGTATTGTTCCAGAAAAGGATGCTATTCATAACTCTATCCTCGAAACACTCACGGTCAACAACTCCGCCACAGAAGCCCTTCTGTTCGCATCCCTCACCAAGCACCTCGTCACGAAACTGACAAACTCAGGAGGCCACTTGCTTGAGGAGAGAGAAGGCGGATCTGCATTGAGCATGGCCCTTGCGGTACAGTCCGCGTAGGGGTTCTTCCCCTCTGCGGCCTCGATCAGCACAATGCCAAGAGACCACACATCACTCTTGAAGTCCATCTTCCCTTCAAACACCTCGGGAGCACAGTAGACCCACTGCTTCTTCGTCATCCTCACACCACAGCGCAGCAACTCGTCCTCCAGGCCATAATCGCAAAAGCGCACCTCTCCATTGTCATTAAGGAAGATGTTGCTCGGCTTCAGGTTCTACAGCATTACAGAGAGGAAGCAGCAATACTCCATAAGCAACCTCAGCAGAATGATGAAGAGCATCCAATCCAAGCAAACAGGAAAAAGCAATCAAACGAAGAAAAACTAGATTGGATACAGGAATATTGCCTAATCGAAATGATAATGGCTGCCAATCGCAGTATTCTGAGATAATCTAAACACATTACCCTTTCAGTAATCACTTTACAAATAGTTCATTCTCGACTTGTTTAGCATCATAATACTTCAGCAAATACTTAGAATTGCGACTCTGCAACAAAGAGAATCGCTCCTTCAGTATTTCTGTACTACCATTCACAATGTACTTCTTGAGAATAATGTCACCATAAGAAGGGTGCTCTTTCATCAAATACACGGTATTGTGGAAACTACGCTTCAAGCAACGCATACACCTCAAACTCATGCGCAAGCACCGGCCTTCCTTCCAAATCACCAAATGGTGGTGAAACCATTGCATTAGGAGAAGGAATAATGAAGATGGCAGTATCACCTAGTTAAGCCGTTGATCATCCATCAGCATCAGCACTTCAATAGCACTCAAATAGCACATCCAATTGCTCTCCATACCAAATCGGGAAATATTCGTTCAGCCAATCAAAAGACGCCCCATTCATCCTGATTCATTTATACCAAACCGTGGGCTCTTTCTGTCATTCCTTTGCATGTGAATAGTGACATAGCATAGCAAGATACACAGTCAGTCCCTATTCGCACTTTCCCTCACATATCACATAATGGGATCATTTCACTCCAATACCACTTAATGCAGCATCCCAAACTCCCTTCCATTCTTCTGCACTTCCTTTTAACAGCATATCACTCCACTCATCATCACACTCTCAATCCCACTCTCTCATTCATCTGCATTATCCTATAAAGTCAATTATGCATTAATATACACCGCTTACCCATCACCACCATCAACTCTCACTCTCATTCTCACTCATTTCCTCACCTTCCCACCCAATGCAACACCATCATACACTCCTTCTTAGCAAATACACCCTCCAACACTCATTTCCCTTCCCATCCCTTCTCCCTCCTCCTTCCATCCCTATAACCCCTCCCACCTCATCACACAACACAACCACCCCAATCCCATTCCCTTCCCATTCCCGCGACCAACTCGCCACGAAACGCCCTCTCATCATTCCCCGTTTCTCCATTTCCTTTCCCTTATCACAGATTCATTTAACCCACCTCTACTGAGTTATGTTTGGACGTTCCTTTGCCGGAATTAGCAGTGTAGGCGCTAGGGAGTGTGTGTCTTATGCCACTAGGTTTCTCGCATTGCTAGAAGCTTCGCCACCGAGGGTATTGCAAACACTCTTCTCTCTCATCCCGTAGCTGAGCTGCCCTTCAAGAAGATCTTGGTCGCCAACCGTGGTGAGATTGCTTGCCGTGTGTTCAAGACCGCTAAGCGCATGGGCATCAAGACTGTGGCCGTGTACTCCGACGCTGACCGCAATGCCAAGCACGTGAAGATGGCTGATGAGGCTGTGTACATTGGCCCCTCTCCCTCTTCCCAGTCCTACCTGCGCGCTGACAAGATCGTGGAGGCTTGCCGCAAGACGGGTGCTGACGCTGTCCATCCTGGTTATGGTTTCCTGTCCGAGAACTGGCGTTTCGCTGAGACGCTGGAGAAGGAGAACATCATCTGGTGTGGTCCCGGCAAGTACGCCATCGAGGCGATGGGTGACAAGATCGGCTCGAAGAAGCTGGCTGTTGCGGCGAAGGTGAACACGATTCCCGGTTACAACGGCGAGATCAACACGGATGAGGAGGTGCTGAAGATCGCGAACGAGATCGGTTACCCTGTGATGATCAAGGCTTCTGCTGGAGGCGGCGGCAAGGGTATGCGTATCGCGTGGAACGACAAGGGAGGCTCTGACGGGTTACCACCTGTCGAAGCAGGAGGCGAAGTCTGCGTTCGGCGATGACCGTATGTTCATCGAGAAGTACATCGAGGAGCCTCGCCACATCGAGATCCAGGTGCTGGGCGACAAGTACGGCAACTACTGCGCGTTCCCCGAGCGTGAGTGCTCGATTCAGCGCCGCAACCAGGAAGGTGGTGGAGGAGTCGCCGTCGTGCCTGCTGGACGAGGAGACGCGTACTGCGATGGGCAAGCAGGCGTGCATGATGGCGAAGGCGGTGAACTACTGCTCGGCGGGTACCGTGGAGTTTTTGTGCGACAAGCATAAGAACTTCTACTTCCTGGAGATGAACACGCGTCTGCAGGTGGAGCACCCGATCACGGAGATGGTGACGCGCGAGGATCTGGTGGAGCAGATGTTCTGGATCGCCGCTGGCAAGAAGCTGCCCGACCGTCTGATCAACTGGCCTCTGAAGCGCTACGCTCACGCGATCGAGACGCGTGTGTGCGCGGAGGGAGTCCGCGTCGCAACTTCCTGCCTTCTGGGTCTGCTGACGAAGTACATCGAGCCGACGGGTGAGGGCGTGCGTTGCGATTCGGGTATTCTGGACGGTTCGCAGATTTCGATGTACTACGATCCGATGATCTGCAACTGGTGACGTGGGGCGACGACCGCGCGACGGCGATCAAGCGCATGGACGACGCGCTGAACACGTACATCATCCGCGGTCTG